>QEPC01006195.1:263288-276848 GCA_003113815.1 Sphenodon punctatus
GCACAGGGATCGGCCAGTGAGAAAGGCCGGCAAAGCTGCGCGGGGGGACCTTTCACACCGGCCGATTCCCCCCTGCAGCCCAAATATGCACCGGGGGGGAGGGGGGGGCATGTATGAAAGTGGCCTAAGTCCAGACTCTAGAATATATAATAACTTTCTTTGTTTTACTATAATGTTGGTTTCTTCTATTTTCAACTTTAATTTTTCATGATTCTCATAAACTGGCAAAAACGAAGAGATGCTAGAAAAATTAAAAACATTTTAAAGTAAAAATCAGTAAATTTGTAATTATTGTCTGAATAAACTATACTCTTTTAAATTTAATAAATATACAAAACATGATAATATTATAAGCAAACCAAGTTATACATAATACATTTTATGTTCTTAAAGTAGCAAAGTGAATTTAGATCTGTAAAGGGTGCTAAGAAAGTAAGTATTGCATATATTACAATTTCCCCCAAAATTTATTTTTTTCAACACCTCCTCCCCTGGAAAACAACATTTTCCCCCCATGGTTTCAAGATTTCCAGAGATCTTACATCTCTATGCCCACATAGATACCTGGCATATTGTTACATTATCCTGTATAGATAAAAGAGAAGCAAACCTGTTGAACTCAACTGGTTTATCATTGATATATTAAAAATAAATTCTCTCTTTCCAAAGTGGAAAGGCTAGGTAAATGTCATCAGTGAGATGTTTTGCATATGAACAGTTTAAAGAAATTCATAGCCTAGTAACAACACACCTTAGCAACTAGACACACAGGTGTGATGACCCATTTTCCATCTATCAGCCCATTTGTACATTCATCCTAACTTGACTGAAGTATATAATTAATGGGAAACTAAAACCCCAACCACGCTGGATTGGTTTTGGTTCATCTATTTAATACGGGATTGTGTTACTATGTCAATAAACTAGGCCTTTATTATCATTTAAGCAAGACTTGTACATCTGTATGTCGGAACAAACCACCATCAACATCCATTGAATGACAACTTAAGCTTTTATTTAGAATGGGTGTGGGAAACCTTTTTCCTCTCAAGGGCCACTTTGAAAATTAATACAAGCTCCAAGGGTCACATAGACATTAAGGCAGGAGTATTTAGGGGGTGTGCTCGGGAAGAGGGCAACCCAGATTATGGCTATGTACCATGGATCTATCCCCTATCCTTGTGTGTATGCCCTCATCCTTGCTCACTTTCCGAGCTTTGGTTCCTGTGCCCAATATTCCTCCCCCACTCGCTTTAGAAATAAATCCAATCTGATTTTAAAGCCGTGGTTCCCAAAATTTTATCTGTGAGCTCATTTTGAGAGGTAAACATAATCCCATGACTCCAGCAACACAAACATGCAAAATATGTCAAGTATCAGTTGGACGGTAACCCTTTCCACAGATATGGCCCCACTTGGGGTGCAGATTCACAGTATAAATGTCTGTTTTAAATTCATCTAGTAACCAAGAACAAGATTCCATCATTTACCCAGGCAGGCTGTTCCAATGAATGACCCTTACTCTTAATCTTTTGTTCCTTATTGTATTTGTCTAGTTTGAGGTTCCATCAGTTACACCACACCATGCCTTTGCCTGCTAAAACAAAAAAAAGGTGCCCCTAAATCTCTGCCTCGAATAGGTATATGCAGAATGCATCTCAATCTTCTCTTGGATAAATTAAATAAAAGCAGCCATGAAGTGCTCCCCAAGTGCAAGCCCCATTTGGCTTAAGTTTCTTGTTAGGAATTGTGTTTTCCAGGGCTTACAGATCTTTTCTAAATCCATTCCCATCTTGAATTTAAAAAAACAAACAAACCAAAAACCCATGGAGATTGCAACCAAACTGCACTGGTCTCGCTATTGTCATCCAGCCCCAGAGGATGTACCAACCTCCTTTCTCTTCAACATTCCCTTACTTATACTTCCAACAATTGCTTTAGCTCTTTAAACAAGAGAATCATGAAGGGAGCTCAAACAGTTATTTATCACATTCCCCAAGTTCTTTGGTGTCACTGCTTTCCAGGATGCAGCCCCTCCTGTAGTCTACACACATTGTTCCTCGATGGTAATCAACAGAGGGTATTGCACCTGTAATTATATGTATACGAACAGCACTTTTTTTGTTTTGTTGGTTCAGAATGAATTCAGCTGTCAATGTCTTGCTGTCGCATACTGTCACATACTCCCTAAAATATTTGTCATGAAGGCCCAATAGCAACTCCCTTGCGCGACAGATGCCACTGAAATAGATTCAAATTAGATTATCAGCACAGTCCACAGAGTGTTTAGTGGAAGTGCGAGTCCCATTGAAGTGAACAGGACTTGTGTCAGCACAAAGGCCTAGCACCAGCACCAATTAGGTACAGGAGCATATTTACTTACAGCACCAGCACTTGTAAGAATGCAAGAGAAATACCAAGTTTCTCACTAACCAAAAATAATGTGCACCTTCACTCATTGAGTTCATACAGCACCGAGAGACTTGGGCATCTACTCTTACACACACCCAAGTTTGAAAATTTTGGCCAATAGTACTTGACAAATCAAGCAATAAGAGCCTGTCAGAGCCAAGATTCATCTCTATCTACTAGACCAAGGCTGTCCAACTGATGGCTCACTGTAGGGTTTTTGCGGTTGACAGTCTTAAAACCAGGCTTTATTAAATGTTTATTATAAAGCATGTGTGGGGAACCTCAGGCCCGGGGGCCAAATGTGGCCCACAGCAAGTTTTGTGTGGCCCCCTTCAACTTCCTGGATCTGGCCCTTGGATCCTGTTCTTACCTCCAATCACTGAAAAACTGAGCTCAAGGGAAGGGAGCAGAGAGGAGGTCATGCAAACAAGGATAGGGGACAGTTCCATGGCACAGATTCATGATTTGCACCCTCCTTTCCTTGAGTGCATCCCTTAAGCACCCCCACCCCAACTTCTGTGCGGCCCTCAAAGCTTGCACAAGCTTTCAAAGTGGCCCCCGGGAGAGAAAAGTCCCCCCCCACCCGATATAAACAAACATTCAGAATGACATAATAAAACAGCTGCGCCAAACGCTGCATATTTAACTCTTGCAGTTCACGTGGATACGTTTGGAAAATGTTCAACTACACCAGCCCTATAGAAGTAACATACAGTCGCCACAATGGGAGATTGTGTGTAATCTGGCATGCCAGCAAACTGCTGAGGCAATCCAGCTTTCAGTGGCCAAGGAGTTGAATAGATTTGCCTTACACCACACAACATATAATCGCTGAGCTTCCCAGTATTTGTGATTAGATGTTACTGTGGTTGCTCAACAAAAAGAAATAACTTGGCCACAGAGATCCTATAGCAGCCCTGTCATCTGAAGCAACCTGGGTAACAACAGCACCTGCAGCGACAAACAGACCTGCAGCGTTTTTTAAAATCAAGGGACCTCCAAATATGATCTTCACATCATCACAAAGTTCAGCTTCACCAACCAACCAGGAGGCTATGACACTAATTTTTAGGGAAAAAATACTGCGGCAAGTTTTCCACTCCTAGTTTATAAGTACAAAACTATCTTGGGAAGGAAAAGAACCTAGCGTTTACTTTTCCTTTTTTTTTAAACGGCAAGAATTCTCTTCTCTGGATTGGCTGTTTGACTCAGCATTTGGTACTTCCATTATGACCACCAAGGTATGTGGGTCCCAAGCTATTTGCTTGTATGTCCCTATTCAGAAAAATATAACCCTGTGACCTCAAATAGCAAAGACATACGGTGTATATCAGATACCAACTGAGATCATGATCCATTTGCAGATGCTGAGAGCCAACTTGGAGTCATGACAAGGGTTCATAGTTTTCTCTGCCAGTGAGTTTTTGCAGGCAGAAATTTCCCAGAAGAACCTGGAATACAGTCAGTCTTCTCTAGGAAAACAGGAATTCCTGTGCTTTTCTCTGGAAAAGCATGGAAGACGAATGCAATGATCAGGCTTTTCTGGGAAATTTCCACCTGCAGAAACTCACTGGTAGAGAAAACTAGAAACCTTGTTCATGATTCACTGGGAGCTTCTAATGAAGGTTCTGTGGGACGAAGGCCTGCCCTGATTCAATCCTATAGGAAAATCCTTTCAAACAGATGGCTGTACCTTGGCACAGCCCTCATGATTCCCTGTTGCAGTCTGATCAGGCAGCATCAGCGATACTATAAAAGCTGGTGCAAAGTTTTGACTGAAAGGAGTTCAATTTGAGTTAGTCCATGTTAGTTCTAGCGGAGAATGTGTTTTATTTTGCATTTAATCTACTGCAACACTGCAGTTTGCATTACTAATAAACTCCAAAATAAAAGCCAGTGCCAGATGTGTCATTTGTTTTTCTCTGAACTTGTTTACCTTATCTGCCTACTAAATTATCTGCAAATGATCTAGAAAGACTCGTATGCCTAAAAGCAAGCAATGTTTACTGCACCACCAAAAATTGGGGGGGGGGGGGGGGGGGACACACACAGGTTTGACCACTCCCAACAGTCTTCATTAAAAAAACAAAGTTTCCTATTATGTCATGGGATGTTTTTACCAAAACACAATGTGGACAATACAGCTAGAAGTTCTGTAGTTCTAGTTTTTTGGAGTACCTCACCAAGTGTTTCAAAAGACCAGGGAAGTCACAGCATCCTGTAGGTTTTATTTGTATCTGGTCAGTGCTAGTGGCAATGATTTAATGAGAGGGTGTAGCAGGCATAGTCCATCACTGTGCCTCAACACTGAAGTTGGACTGACTGGTATTTGTGGCCTCCATCCCCCACAGACAATACCTTCATTTCCCAGTGCAAGGCTGAGGATAGGTATGTGGCAGAGATAACTGGAACACTACAGATAAAGGTTCATCTATTCCTGCCTTCCAGGAGCCAGGACTATTTCCTACTCCCTTCCTTCCCCACATCCTGAAAATTGACTAGTCTAGAAGATAAACGCAGATAAGATGCTTAATAATGTATTAGGATGGAATTTTTAAAAAAAAAGATATGCAGCCCTTAGGAAACAGCAATCCTGAGAACCCAAGGATCACATACCCCTTCCCCAACATAAACCTCCATTCTACAACAGCTTCCTTCTTAGTTGTGAACAAGCTTTCCTGGAGCAGTCATTAAGGCCTTTTGAGATCTTCCATGTAACTGAAGTCTCTGTAAGCTATTTTACATTTTACTGCCCTAAGCTCTTTATAAATTCTTGCTCTCCTGCCTCCGGTGAAATGTCACGATGTCATTCATGCCTCTCATGGGTTGGTACCTGACAAGGACAGAGCGTGTGGTTCCTGGGACAATGAGAACATGCAGTGCTAGACTCACTATGGGTGCCACAGATTCCTTTCTTCCCTGCATGAGGTGGAACCCTGGAAACTGGCTTATGCTTCAGTTCCATCCAGGTGGGTTCAACCCCTCATGACCCAGATTTCACTAACTCTGTCAGTGTTCCATAAACTCTTCAATTGGTTAAGTGTCCCATTTTGTTGTGTAGTTGCTGCATAACAGCAGAACAAACGCACATCCTGCTTAAGGACTGCAGGAAAGTGGCAAAGACATATGTCCAAGAACTTTGCTAATTGCTGAAAAACACTGTTTCCATATTAGACCTTAAGAAATGCACAAGCTACTGCTTTAAAAAAGGTACAAGTTTCCAAAAGCTCATTTTGGTTTACTGGAATGAGAGCTTTGCATAGCTCCATACTAAAAAGATATTTATCAGAGCTCTTTTCAAATTAAACCAGTGTGCTCCAAGAATTCACTGAGTTGGGATAATAAACGGAGTACTGCATCAGACAATGTTGTTTGCAAGCCTTAAACGTCACAAGTCCAATCAACCAGAAGTCTATTGATGCAAAAATTAGAAAAGTGCTTCTTCTACATTAAGTCTTCAGTTGTAGCTGCAGAGTACTTGCAGAACAGTCAAACTGGCCATATTTGCACAATGGCTCAAGCTCCTTTCACACAGTAAATGAAAACTCTTTATTTAAATTAATTTGTGTAGTTCGTATTTAGGGCAATATAAAAGGCCCAGCTTTTCAATTCTTTAGACTGGTCCAGACAAGATTCTACAACTGGTCAATGCAATATTAAAAGTTGGTCTAAGTACTTTCTGAAATCAAAGGGGGTGGGGAAAGGTACTCTGGCCACAATCCACAGACCAATTACTTCGGAGGGACTCTGGCTTCAGTGGGCTCCCACTGGGCATCAAAGGGGCTCCTCCGAAGTAAAAGGTTTGTGGATCACAGCCTCTGCCTATAGATTTGTTCATATAATTTAGTATATAATGCACTATTCACTCTGCAATAGGTTTTGAAAAATATACAAACCTTACATAACCAAACGAGCAATGTTAGACAGCCATCAACTCCTTAAGACAGTTTAAGAATACAATTGATATTCTGATAATTCCATTTAAACTACAAAAAAACCCTTAAATTTATATATAAAATTACAACAAATTAGACAAACTTTTTCCAAGGGAAAGTTAGATATTAACCCAGCCTGCCATTTCGCGAGACATGAATATAAAATAAGAGTTACCATTAGTAATGACTGTGCTGTTTAGCTATGAATTGGTAGTTAACGCTTAAAAAAACTATACAGTATTATTGCACTTCATGAATGTGCATGATTTGGAAACATGCCAGCGCTGAAAGAGGTCTTGCATTAAGGTTTTCAGGAGGTACAACATGACTGCAAGGAGGTATCCAGTCTGCACTAACAGCTTGCTGTCTTCAGTACAGGCCTTCATAGGTGCCAACCATGTTGCCTTTGGAAAGTGTCACTTAATGTCTGAAAATTGGAAAAGAAACATCCTTACACCGACCAGTAAGTTTCATGTCAAAACAATAAACAATACAAAAAAGACACACACACACACACACCCCTTTCTGACCATTGCCTAACTATGGAGAAAAATGTATGAGTCCAGAAAATAAGCAGTAAAATGATTAAAAACTACAGTATGTGAAGCTCAGCTAAATGACTACGAAGTACAGACACCCCCCAACCCCTACCACTGTCTTAATAGTTTGTTCTCACACACAGAGCCAGTTACTCAGAAATAACTATCTTCCTTCACCTCTGCTGCACAAGCACAGGCAGGGCCGGCCCGAGGCATGTGCCACCGGTGCCCAGGCACATGGCCCTGTAGCAGCCTTAGAGGGAAGGAGCCCCGCAGCACTGCTGCTGCGCGTTGGAGAGGGAGTCGGGACACAGCAGTTTTTAAAAAATGTTTCCCCACCCCCATTGGTAGCAAAGCCTGCTGTCCGGCTGCCAGTCCCGTCTTGGCTTTTTTTCCCCCCGTGGCCCAGGCACATGGCCCTGTGGCAGCCTTAGAGGGAGGGAGCCCCGCAGCACTGCCGCTGCGGATTGGAGAGGGAGTCGGGACACAGCAGTTTTTAAAAAATGTTTCCCCACCCCCATTGGTAGCAAAGCCTGCTGTCCGGCTGCCAGTCCCGTCTTGGCTTTTTTTCCCCCCGTGGCCCTGGCACCCCCCCCCCCCTTGCTGGCTGGCACATGNCCCTCCCCAGCCCTTTGTCTGCCCCGTGGAAAGGAGGAGAGTGGTGAGACCAGGTAGCCGGGCTGGGGCTGCTCAGTGCTCATTGCCTGCCTCTACCGGAGGGAGCCTTTCCTTAGGGAGGGGGAGGGTAGAAAGCTGCCCCCCGCACGCCAACGCTGTCTGCCCCCAGGGCCGGCCCCAGGCACGGGGACCCCATCCCTCACCTGACTCTCCCTCCTGTAGCACTGCAGCAGCAGCAGCAGCTGGGACAACCGATCGGACTGGTAGATAAAGCTGTTTGTTTACAAACAGCTCCTGCCCATGTGCTGATCAGAAGGTTGCTACCTTGTAAAGAAGGTTCTTCGAGATGGCACCTAACATTCTCATAACTGGCTTGTGCACACTCACCCTATTCAAATAATAGCCACATGATGGTCTCGAGCTCCTGTAGTATAAAAAGTGCTCTGACCCCTCAGAATGACAGTTACTTCCAACCCTTTCTAGAAATATAAGGAAAAAATTCCATGCAAGGCTGGAAGGGTGGGTGTTGTGAGAATGTTGGGAGTCATCTCAAAGAACCTGGTTTACAAGGTAGCAATCTTCTGTTCTTCGAGTGGCTCCTCACATGCTATTTTTACATGGTTCCGCCGGGTGGGGAGTCCGTGGGCACGCCAGTGTGTGGACAGGGCATGCACACGGCTGCACACGCATTCCCACTCACCCACACCCACATGATAACCACCGTTTCCCCTGGTTGCTCCGTGCGTGGGGACGAGTGGGGATGCGTGTTAGGCGGGCACACACGATTGAAAACGAACGTGCAAGGAAGCTATAAATTTCAGTGCAGCCATACAGTTCCGCCGGCCTTTGGGGCCCCGCAGCAAAGCTTGGCACATGGCCCCTCAAACCCTTGGGCCAGCCCTGAGCACAGGGTGATAACAGGGTACAAAGTAGCTGTTCCCTTCCCCTGATCTCATTTCTTGGGAGTTTTCAGGGAACTGCCAGCAGGGGGAGCTGGAACAATATGCTGTTAGGGAGACAGGAAGGAAACAGCACAGGAAGTGCTGAGATCATGGGATGGTAGCAGGGTGGACTTCCCTCCAGTACAGTCAAGCCCCCCTGTAGGAACTCTCCCTTTTAACCCCATTTGTTTGGCAAGGTAAGTGCCCTTCTTTATTCTCACTTCAATATGTGCTTGTGTGAACACAGGGTAGTTGCATAAGAGTGAGCTAGGAGGTATTAACCTTCAAAAAAGCACGTGGAGTATGTTGAATGCATGTTACAGGCAGAGCGTGAAATGCAGGAAATGTATACAACTTAGGCTCTTTACAGAGTACCCGAGTCTAACCAGTGGTTGGGAAATTTTTCCCTCCTGGGGGCTACTTTGAAAGTGAGTACAAGCTGTGAAAACCCCCTATGTGGCCCTCAAACATGACAGCAGATAGACTTACCCCCTCCAGGGAGGCCACGACCATGGCCAGGATCCTGTCATGCCCCTGAATTAAGATGACGGGGCTGGCCACTGGGGAGACACACAGATATGTGCTCACCCAGGGCCTAGAGTGGCCCGCCGCTCTCCATGAGGGGTGGTGGCCAATGACAGTTGCTATGGCACCTGGAATCAGTGGGGACTCCGGACCAGGTCTAGCAAAGCTTTCCTTCCCATCAGATCCTGGCCGTGGTGGAGGCTAGCGTGGGCTGTAACTCGGCAACTTTCGAAGTCACAGCCTGCGCTGTCACCACAGCCAGGACCCATCCCGTGCAGGAATATCTGGCACGGGAAAGCTAATGCCATGGCGGCCCCCATAACAAAGCCTGGCAATGCGGGACACCGGCAAGTCTGGAAACACCCACAGAAGATGGGGATCCTTAAGGGGTGTACACAAATAGAGAAGGTTATAGATCGTGGATCTAGCCCTTATCCTTGTGTGCACAGTCTCTCATCCCTGCTTCCTTACCCTGAGCTCAAGTCTCTCAGCGCTTGGGAGTAGGAACTGGATCTACTGCCCCCAGATTCAAACAGAAAGCAAATAGCACCGCAGCTCCCTATCCTCCCCCGGCTCCCCACACAGTGACGTAGCATCCACTCTCACAAATCAAATTAACCCACACTATCCCAAGCCCCACAGGCTCACTTCCCTCACAGGTCTCCTGAACACTGCCTCTTTTCTCCAGAGGCAGCTACATGGAAGGGACTGGCCAGACCTCCCACCCTTCCCCTTTAGCAGGGGCAGCTACTGCACAGAAAGGACGGCCGACTTCCTCATTACCAGGCAACCATGAATAATGTGCAGATAATTTAAAGGGACTACTTCCACACAGCCTATCACTGTCACCAGGTTTCTAGTGAGAACTGAATGAATCTAGATGAAATGGCAAGATAATGTCACGCCATACACAGACCCATGATTAAGTGTATGGCTAGTATCATGAAGAGGATACTTACAAGAAGCTTTCAGTGCTGATAGATGGGGCTATGATCGATGATGGGGCATTGACTCCATGTGCACATTGAGTTTCATTTCATTATCAAGGATTTGGACAAGCTGCTGCATGGAAGGAAGATGTCCAGACTCCAGCTTAGACCACACTGGAACATCTAGCACAAGAGGCGTGAAAAAAAGCAATCACAGATACAGTTGAATTAATCAGGAATATCTAGTCATCTCATTACAGGGAGGAAGTTAAGAGCCAGCTGCTACTTTGATCTTAGACTACATATCTAGACTAAAGATGGTGTTGCAAGCCTTTGTATGCATTAAAAGGAATCTGAAAATCTTCAATCCAAACTGACTTAAGCAAGGAACATGATGCTACCCTTAAAACAAGCTCTTTAAAAAGGTTTAAAACCTAAAATATACCCCAGCACACTCAGGATCTGCCATTATTTTGCTTACAACTGAAACAAATGCTTGAACTTACCAAGACCAGACATGAAAGTTCAATTTCTTGTATCAGAAGGTGCATTTTCTAAGCAGTTTTAGGTGTCACAATGTCATTGGCCAGCTTTGGATAAACAGAACCTTCAGCTCTGGTCTTGGAAGATATTTATTCAAGCTCATCTCTAGCACCATTGCTTAAGCACTTGGCTTTTTGCCAGTAAAAATACAGTATTCTTATGTTATGGACAAAATTAATACTCATTGTCCCACATCTGACAATTATTTAACAGTGTGATTAAACAGGTACGCTTCATATCTTGTCAATGGGTCAAGCAAGAACTCCATTATACTCTGCTCCAGAAGGAAAAGGTACTTTTCTGTGAACACCCAACACCCAAAAAGTTCAGATCCAAGTATTGACAGCTGGAGTACAAAGCCCAACTACTGTGTGATGAAACAAGATGGAACAGGAAGTCTCCATTAGAAAACCAAAAGCTTGAATTGTGCTTTGGTGTAACTAAGAAGCCACCATACAACCTAGCTTTAAAGCTATGCACTTATAGTGCTCAGCTCTGCTCAATAAACAGGTAACTAGGATTTCCCACTGGATTAAGATTGCAGGTGACCTTCAATGGTAGCCCCTACCAGAGGTAGAATCAGTATTACCCTTAATCTAATTTGGAGGTGACAGAGGCATAGAGAATTATTTATAGTAAGATCTGACAAACTGACATTCCCATCAGAGGCTACAGACAATCCCTAGACCATTTCTCCCGAGGCTCCTCCATCAAGTGTATCACCTGTGTCTATCAGCACAATGTTCAAGAAATAGCAGTGTGCCCCACTATTCACCAATGTTTGAGGAAGCTGAATCTCACTATTTTTGGTTATTTTAAGTATAAATTAGGTTTTGCCAATTTCCCTTGATGTACATTTTCCTTCCATTTAAAAATGTTTTAAAATGGGTTTTACCTGGATATTCAAGTTGTAAAATTATTATTATTTAGTTCCAAAAAAATATTAGTTTACTTGTCAGAGGTGATTTCATCAGTAAGCTTAAGAATAGATAGGAGGAGCATACTGTATTATACATTAACAGATTTAAAGATAAAAATCTGCAGTTACCTGTGAAATTCTGTATTTACAATCTCATAACTTAGGCGTAACAGCAGTGGAGGGCAATCTCCAAGAATCTTATATTACAATGTATACCATATACAAACAGTTCCTTTAAAGAAAACTAAACACACAGAAGACATTTGGAACTCACCATTCAAAGTTATTTCAAATGCACCTGTTGACATACACTGGTTCTCTACCATGTTGCTCAAGAAGAAAACCATCATACAAGCATAAACCTAGGACAAATTAGGAATCACTGTGAATCTTAAACACCCTGGTCTTATACGCCTTTCTTCCTGACTCAAGACGTTTGCACATTTTCTTGCTATTCCTGAAGCCAAGGTATGTTAATCCCACTGAACTTGATTTTTAAAATGTTAAAGCACCTTGTAAAAAAAAAGCACCCCCATCAGGCAATAATGTACATGCTTCAGAGGTAAAAAGTGAAAGGTATACAAGTTTAACAGTGCTTACAAGAAAATCAAGAGAAGGTCAACCATTTTTAAAAGCAGCCTCTTTAATAATCCAAATAGCCATAAAGAAATACCCCCTATCTAGACACGTTAACACGGATAAATAAAATAGCAATGAACTTAATGAGTCTATTTCTGTTGCAAACCCTGTTGGTAATACTCCCTTCACACTAGCCTATGGTGTTATACACCAAGGATCAAATGATGCAATCAGCAGCAACATGGCATTGAGATTTCATAGGCAGTATGTTTATTTACAGTTCATCTTCTCTTATTATGTATTAGAACATCATTATGTTTACATTAGTAACTAAAGGATATAGCACACAAAACACTTGTGCAAGGACAAAGTACAAATCTTTCTGGCAGTCGTACAAAGTGATGCAGGTGGATGTTTTCTGCAACTGAAAGTTTTCGGTTATATTTTTCCGGTTCTAAAAATGCACTGTTCCATAAAATGTATTTAGTAACATAATGAATGGATGCCAATACCTAATTCCAATAAAAATCATTTCCAAGTAAAGCTTTGTATTTTTTTGAATATTTAAGCCACATTAAGCAGGCTTTATTGAATTTTTTCCGTAATTTATTTCAGTTCAACTACTTTGGGCTTTTGTAAAAACTTTTGAGATATTTATCCAGCACATAACATTAACATGGTGTACTTTTTGAGTTTTGTTTTACTAAGTACAAGTCAAATAAACATGCTAAATCAAGTCCTAATTGATTTAGGGCATTGAAAAAAATTACAGAAAATTTGCATCAGAAAAACAACTACTTCATTCACATCAGTCTAATTAAGCAAGAACTCTTGATTTTTCATACGCTGAAGCTGACATACATATATGCTATTCTGAGTACTTGAAGTTGTGCTAATCAAGTCCCTGCAGCTTTGAGGAAGACTGAGAACTTTATTAAGGGGACCTATATTGGACTTCACTTCCAACAGCCGCCAAAATTTAGCAGAGAAGCAATAAGTAAGTCAACATGGACATTTATAAACAATGCTACCTTGCATGCAAAATAAATTTGTAGAGTAGATTCAGTTTAACTCTTATTTCAGTCACTGTCTACAGTTTAACAACATCCAATAGAGCAACTTAATTGTATTTTAAACCCTCATCTTTCTTCGTGGGGTTGTTTTCCATCCCCAGGTGGAGAAAACATGAAAAAGTATGGTAATCCGTAGCTCTACACGTTTGAGATTTTAGGACATTGTCACCAGCACCTCTGGGCATAACATACTCAAATTTCATCCAGATATCTCTTACCGTTTGTCTTCTATAATAAAAAAAACTCAAAAAAAGAGCTGGGGTGAAAAATCACCCCAGCGTCAATGGAGTTTTCCTATTGGATTTCCACCCCAGCTTAAAGGCAGCCAAATCAACATTTTTAAAGGCCAGTTCAGACTGCAAGATGACATGGAAGGCAAATTAACCCCTTCACTGCCATGAACGTATCTCAATGTTTCCACTAGTGTCTAACAGAAAAAAGTAGCCACAGGGCAAAGCGGATGGCAGGCATGCAGGGGTGAGTGGAGGCACTGAGGGGCTGGCTGGAAGAGGTTGCACGGGGGGATAGAACTGAGGCAGTGGGGGGG
>QEPC01006195.1:282049-305857 GCA_003113815.1 Sphenodon punctatus
GGGGGGGAGATAGTTTCACTTATTTGTGTAAGGAAGACCCCACTTGGGGTAGCAGTAGCAGTGAGTACATAATACTGAAATTGCCATAGTAGTAGCAATCAAAGTCAAATGAAAGCATTAATGCTCAAGTCCATTTTAAGCTTCCATACAAGTGTTTGATATTTAATGGAGATTAACAATTTTCTACATTTAATAATATTCAGCAGTAGCATTTGACCCCAAGGTGACACAAATGTTATTATCTACCATAGAGACAGCAGAGGAAAGAATTTTTAAAAGATGTAGCTCCTTTGCTTTAGGTTTGGTCCCAGTTGTGATGCGTTGCTATGCTGATGTAACAGTAGCACACAAGAGCAACAAGAATACCAGTTAAAAATAGTCATATTAAAAGGCAGAAAGACTTGATTTTAAAAGCTTAACAAGTGCAATAGAAAACATTATCAGGCTGTTAATTTTTAGTAAAGGAAAACCCATGAAAAGATCACATCAGAGAAGCCCCTAGATCTCCTTTAAGAGCAGAGATCAGAAAGGAAGATAAAAACTGGATTGATATGTATTTTCAACTGTCAGACAAACTACCTAAAAAAAATATTTAAAAAAAAATTATATAGAAAGTATGGCTAAAGGTTTAGGCCTATACTTTTCATAGCACAATTTTCATGTAGAGGGCATACTTTTTAGATTCTCTAGTTTTCATTTATCTAAATCCACCATTCAAGCACTGATTAAACAAATGCAGTTCATTCTAGGTCCCTACAAAAATGGGCACAGAACACTGTTCCTATTTTTAACCCTTGTCTTCTGTGTTGAGGTACATTCCTACCCTGGGTGCACATCTCTTGCAATAACTCACAAGGTAAAAAGGCCTGGGGTAAAAATCTACCCCATGAGCCACGCAATGTATTTTCTAAGGCATAAGAGGACAGCTTTAATTGTATGACGCTAGCAGCGGAGTCTCAACGAGAAACAGCATCTGATGAAGTGGGCTGCTGTCCTTGACCACATTCCAACAAACAGAGAAAAACCAAACTAACTACTCCACTGCACTGCAGTGTTTAGAAGAACAGCATAAGCCAAAGTAGTACTGAGCCTTCTCCCCTAGCTGGGGCATAAGGATTCCTGGACCATGCTAATCACCAGGGTTGCTAGTTTTCTCTGCCAGCAAAGGTGTTTTTAAAGGAGTGCGGCGAGAGTGGGAGGTGGTCCATGGCCACCGAGTGCTGTGGCTGTGAGGCACCCACGCATGTTTAAGGGGCGCTACACACGGACAGCTCCCATCATGGTTAATCCAGCCATGGAGGTGGCCACCCTGGCCCGCATGGGGCACTCCGGATTTTTGGCAGTGCCCCGTGGGGGGTCGCTGCGTGGGTCATGGGAGCGCACCACCCCATGCACCAACTTCAAACGAGCAGTTAGACACGTAGACGGTGGGGAGCCATGCATGGAGACGTCTCGTTTAAAAACACCCTGCGTTTTTGCTGGTGGAACTTTCCCAGAATTCCCAGGAATTCTGGTGTATTTCTCTGGGAAAACATGGAAAACCAATGTAATAGGTTTTTCCAGGAAATTTCCACCCGCAATAACTGGAGCCGTTTCATCACTCTCCCACGGATAAGTGTTCCTACCAACCATGTTAAGCATGACCCCGTTAAGCATGACCCCTGGAGTAGGAATTCCCCCCACGCCAGTTGAATCTTATTTGTTTGGAAAGGTATCCTCATTTTAACTTCAGTGCTTGTGTGAACACAGGGGAGCTCAGTTAGGAGGCAGCTACTTCAAAATACATGTACTCCTGATTTTTCAGGAGCACATACATCTCTTCCTAATCTTGAATCAAGTGATTTAGTGATCTGCTCACAAACACTTCAGGAGTAAAGCAGAAGTAAGGCCAAACGACATCACATTAACCGTTTGTCAGAACATGGCCTACAGAAGCTCACGCCTCCCTTCACTCGTCTCCAAAGTCTAGTCTGCCTCTTTGGCTATTTTTAGACAGACCCGCCTGTGTGTGCTGCTTCACACTTCCAGTGACTGGGAGGGCTTCAGACAGTAGAGGATGGGTGTGCAGTCAGTGTGCATGCACACCAAGGCACCCAGCACCCACTGATGCCCCTGCATGGAGCAACACTAAAAAACCCGGGTTGTTCAGCATGGGGCCATGGGTGGGTGGCGAGTGGGTCGCGGGAGCGTGCCTCCACCCACAGCACCTTCAGACAGGCACCTGGGTCCATGAGGGATGGGTGGGCACGGCCTATCTGAAAACAGTCTTTGTCTGCCTCCAGGCTAACACAGTTACCCATCTCTGTGCAGGCTGAAAGAGAAGATTAAACATCAGAATAAATTCTACCATCCACCAGTGTTCTTTCTGAACTGTGAAATTCTTCAGCTGCCAAATCCCAAGCCAACTTCGCCTCAAAAAGGAAATGCACTACTAGAAACCAGTTTAGATCGCTTTCCCATCGCCCAACGGTTGCAGGCTCACTAGCAGCAGGCTGTCTCTCTCCTCCCCACCCCAGAGGCAGCTGGTATCCCCCCGGCAGTCCTGGGGGCAAATATGGCCCATGGCCAGTTTTTTGTGACCCCAGGATCCAGTTCTTCCTATCCCCAGACACTGAAAAACTGAGCTTGGGGTAAGGGAGCAGAGCTAAGGGCACGCACACACAGATACTGAAGCACACCCGTTAAGCATCCCCAACCCCTACTTTTATGTGGTCCAAGGCGCTTGTACTCATTTTCAAGGCTGGGAAGGGAAGGGAAGGGAAGGAAAAGGTCCCGTCCCCCCCCCGGAAAGTGAAGCAGGCGCTCTAGCAGGAGGCTGTCCCCACAGGAAGCCGTGCCCCGGCTTAGCCCCTGCCGAGCCCTTCCTTCAGCGTGAACCTTCTGGAGCCTGCTGAGCAGAAAGCGGCTCCTCTCCCGCCCGGGGCGCAGGAACCGGCCCGGGGCCCAGCTTCACTGACAGGCAGCCCAGACCCACAGGTCTCTCTCTCGGCAGCACATGGCGCCGGCCTCCCCACTCGGGCTCCCCACAGCAGCAGCAGCAGCAGCAGGGCCTTCCTCCTCCTCCTTTAAAGAGACACTTCAAACTGGGGAGGCGGCGGTTCTCTTAGCGGCTGCCACCCCGGGAAGGACCCCGGCCTCACCGCCGCGCCTGGCCCCTGCTGCCCCCCGGAGGGAGTGAGGGAGGGACTGACTAACACCGACGCGGGCTCCAGCGTTCCCCGCCCCGCCGGCTCGGCGACTACGGGGAAGCGGGCCTCGCTGCCGGGAAGCGCCGAGTCACTCACCAGATCTGGAACTTAAGGAGCGGCCCCGTGGCGTAGGCCATGCGCAGCTTCTTGGCCGGAAGGCCCCCGTAGTCGGCCCCGGCCCGGCTCGGCCCCGCCGCCGCTGCCAGCAGGAGCAGCAACCCCAGCGTCAAACGCATCTTCCCAGCGCGCCGCCGGCCCAAGCAAATGGAGCCGAGCAAACCCTCAGCAGCAAGGTCACGGGAGCGAGGAGCACGGCGCGCATGCGTGGTGTGTGTGTGACGTTTCAGTCGCTCTAACCACCCTGCTTCCCCCTCTCCCTGCTAGTCCCTGCCCGGCCTGAGGGGGGAGCCGGGGAGCGTGGAAGCGCAGGGCAGCCGCGTGGCCTTTCATTGCCCAACATCCATCAAGGGATCCAGTGAGAAGCGCAGAAGGGTTTGGTGCCTGGCTGGCAATGCGCCCCTGGTTCCCATGGGCTGTTCGGCTAGGGTTGCTACCTATGCCATATTTCAGAGGTGGGGAACCTCAGGCCCAGGGGGCTAAATGTGGCCCTTGACCAGATTTTATGTGGTCCCTCTCCAGTGCCTGGATCTGGCCCCTGGATCCATTCTCTAGCCCCAGGCACTGAAAAACTGAGCTCAGGCTAATGGAGCAGAGAGGAGGCATGCACACAAGGGTAGGGGACAGATCCAAGATCTGGGCCTTCCTTTTCTTGAAATAAACCTATTAAGCATCCCCGCCCCCAACGTCTATGTGGCCCTCGGAACTCCTACTAATATTCAGTGTGGCCCCAGTTTCCACACCCCTGCCATATTTTAAGGAACACGTATGAAAAATACATGCTGCAGGTCCTATGCTTAATATTGCCTGGGGCGCTGTATTTTTCATAAGTGTTCTTTAAAAATTGGCATCGGTGGCAACCCTAGCTGCGCCTGTCCTGAGAGAACTTTGCCCCCGCAGTGCAGCGTTTAATGGGGGAGTGCCTCCCCCATTAAATGAAGGTGGGTAGAGGCATCACCAAGGTTTCTCAGGCCATGTCCTGATGAGCAATGAATTCGATGTAGTTGGGGCATACCTCTGTTTTACCCCTGAAGCGTTCACACAACTAGAGCGTGAAACAGTGAAACCAAAAGTTATTCAGGAGTAGGAAGAGAAGTATGTACTCCTGAAAAGTCAGGAGTGCATGCTCCCTTTCGGTTTTTATTGCAAAGGAACTGTTCCTGTGTGGCCAAATCACTGTGAGGGTAAAAACCTCGGATCAGTAATCACAATGTCTGAGCTTCGGAAGGAAATTGACCTGGTTACATCAGTTTACACTTCTGAATGCTACCGAAGGGGAGTAGTCTCCCAACTTACTGTAACCAAGCCAAGAACGTGTCCCTGAGCTCTCGCATCCTCATGAATGTTGCATTCCTTGTCTCTCCCTCTGTTTTCCCCTTCCCTGTCTCCCCTCCCCCTGTCTTTAGATTGTAAGCTCTCGGGCAGGGACCGTGTCTATCTTATTCTTTGTAAAGCACCAGGTACATCACTGGCGCTATATAAATGCTCATAATAATAATAATAATTAGTGGTCCTGTGCACGCTAGAGACTCACCAGTAGAGGGCTCCCTCTTTCAACCAGGGAAAGAGAGTGCCTGCCTTCTGTAGTGCTCTCTTTCATGTGCTTAATCAACTTTTTGACATTCTGTGGTTTTTCTGCAAAACTACTGGTCATCAGCTTTAATTGGGTACCATGTATGTCACACTTTTCATAGTGCAACTAACCATCAATAGCATAGATTTTTAGTATATAGATAAAGTAGTTACTGTGGTTTACACCCAGGGCAGGGAACCTCACGCCTGTGGGCCAAATACAGTCCATGAATAATCTTGCTATGTGACATCATAAAACTTCACAGAGGGTGTGTCCACATGGAAAAGGGCAGGAGAGCCCCTTAATCTGCCCCTTCCTGCATCGTGGCTTCAAAGGGTGCTTGGAAAATGCTTTCTAGTGCTGGCAGAATCAGGAGATGCCTGAAGCATCATTCACAGAAGCAGTGGGAGTGGAGTCTGAGCCCAAGTGGAATATTCTGTGTGCGCGAGGCAGGCATGTAGCCGGTAGATGAACTTCCTTCTGGAAGCGATGGGGCAAAAGTGCCAGGCCCCAGCCCTCAGGAGCGAAAACAGAGTCAGAACTGGTTAGACCAGGTATGTCAGCCCTATGCAATGCTGGATCCTTGGGGCAGACTAATGTGGAAGGAGGGCACCCTGACCCTGGCAAAAGAGAGGCATACTATGTCACCTTTAGTAACCATGATAATGGTCAAACAGTCTCATGTTAGGAGAGGGCTCACACCACCATTTTGCATGGGCTCCCAACTTCTTTGGAGCTGCCACTGCTCAGGTGAATGCTGAGATAACTACCCTGGGAAACAAGTCCTCAGGGAGAGAAGGAACACCAGTTGCCCCTATTCAGGGCAGGGGATCCTATATGACCTTCTCCCACCAATGGCTGCCTCTCTGAAGGGAGAGTTAGCAGATATGTGCTGCCTTGCAGTAATTTACTTGTAGAAGCCTATTAAAAATAGGTTCCCAAATGGGGTTGCCCCATGTGTGGACAGGGTTGCAACCCTGATTGGTCCTTGATATACAGTACTTTACATGTCTTTTTTGTCTAAGGTCACAGATTTACATTTGTCTCAAAATAGGGTCACACAGGCAGCAATTTTGGGAACCACTGATTTTAGGATGGCCAGTATTTTGCAGCCAGCCTGGATTCAGAGATTAAGGGGCTGTCCAATAATTGTGTAATTTGATATGGTCCTATTTGGGGGTTGGGGGGTGTTTCAGTGCTACAAAGGGCTTGTTCTCACAAGTAGTGTTTTTTGAAGTAACTGCCTCCTAACTCACTTTGAACTCCCCTATGTTCACACAAACACTGGAGTTAAAATGAGGATACCTCTCCAAAGAAGTGAGATGAGATTCAACTGGAATGGGGGGAATTCCTACTCGAGGGGTCATGCTTGTATCTACTGGAGCAGGAAAACTTCCCAGTGTGCATTCCTCCACTGCTGTCCCAGCAACACTCGGTACTTCCTCCTTTGTCATTCACAGGGCATCTCTGCCTCAGTGACTGCTGCTTGGTATTACTTACACCCCCTCCACCACTGGAAGTTGCTTGCATATTCCAAAGGAAGGAGAGCAGCAAATAGGAAGAGCTGTTTAACTTCTACTTCCTCTGGCTTGTGGACATCGGGGAAGAGTTAACTCCCTAACTCAGGGGTGCTCCTGAGAACAAGCACAAAATGTTACAGGGGCTGAGTGGGTTTTGAAAATCCCCAGAAATATGTTATGGAATATAGAGAGAGCCCCCAACCAACAACGAATCCCCACTGTATAGAGGCAAGGTTGCTAGAGAGTGCTTACGATTGCTGGGTTGGATAGGCAGTGCATTAATACCCTCCTCCTTGATTTCCAGCAGCAGAAATCAGGGCTAGCTTAAGGAGCCTCTGCCTCTCCACATTGCGCTACTTTTGCTCCACCAGGCCTTGGACAGATAATGGACAGCCCCCCAAGGGACCAGTAAAGCAGCCCCACCAGCCCCTTCACATACCTCTTGCTGCAGTGGCCAACACACAGGGCTTGTGGGCCGGGGGGGCTGTCCATTATCTTCCCACTGCTGTTTACAGCAGCAGTGGAGGGAGGGGGAATCAGCTACAACTATTGGAGCAACAGTGTGAGGCTGATCTGCAGAGGCAGTCCTCTCTGGTAGCCTTCCTCCACCAGGGAGAGATCCCCCAGCCCCATTCCTCCTGCTACTGCTCTAGCTGGCTGGCTGCAATTCCCTTTGAACTTCCCTGTCTTGTGAGCATCAGAGTCAGGGCTCCTAGGTCAGCAGGTAGGGGAGGTGCTCTTTCCTAGCAACACTCACACATCACCCTAGGTGAGTGTAGTTTTCAGAAATTAGGTTGAGAAATGCTATAAGATGCTTGGGGTAGATGGAAGGACTGGGTGTTCCCTAAAGTCTTTTTTACACGGCCACCGCCGCCGGCCCAGCAGGTGGAGATGGGTGGATGAGCACACCCACCGAACACCTGGCGCCACCGAGCCGGGTGACGTTTACACGGACGGTGCCGCGGGGGGTTGTGGGATAGAAGGGGAGGGGCCGTCACACATCCATTGGCCAAACACCCACCTCGGGAAACACCGAGCAAACACCCATGACACGGACACCGGAGACACCGAACGGCGGGGAAGTCCCGTCCAGCTCAGTGATGGCACAACATGGCCGACAGGGCAAATTGAGCCACGACACGCAGCTCCGCCCATGAACCACCAGACCCTGTGCAGGCGGGGTAGGAGGGATCAGGGATGACAACACACAGTAGCAGACCCCAGCCAGCCCCGTGACAGGGCCAGACAGCTAGGTGCCACGGACCCCCCACAAACCAGAACCCGCCCGCACACAACTGTGAAGATAACTACACAGGGAAGGGCAGCATGGCCAAGGAGGCGGGGCACCCCAGCGGGGGGAGGGCAGGGGGGAAGGGACACAGGGGAGGGAGGCAGATGCCCAATGCAGCAGGGGACCCCAACACACACACACACCGGCAGAGGACCCACACGCACAATCCCAGGGCCCCCAGACAAGGAGCTGGGAACTGGATACATGCAGTGGCATTCTCTGGCCTGCCCGGCCTGAGGGCAGGAACGGAAGCCCACAGCGCAGCCGGGCTGGCAGGCAGGGAATGGCCCGGGGGGGGGGGGGACCCAGACCACACCATCCAGCAGCAAACCCATCGCAGGTATCCCCACACCAACAAGGGAACCATGTGCCCAACGGGGGGCCCATCACAAACGCAGGGAGAGGGCAGGGCACCAGGACAGCAGTCAAGGGGATGGACCCCCGGCCCAAGGGACCAGATGGAAAGAGGGGGAACGAAACTGGGCCAGAGGTGGACTGAAGGAAACCAGGACAGGTGGGCAAGTGCCCACAAACACCCCAGGCCAAGGAAACCAGGGTCACCCCCAAAGGATACGGCACAGCTGCAGCACAAACACCAGGAGGGGGGTGGCGCGGGATAACCAGTCCCTGGCAGGCAACAGTGCCACAACCACCAAGAGGAGCCCAGCCCACACATGAGATCAGGCCACATGGAGGAGGACCATGACACACAACCAGATAAGGGGGCAAAGCAACTTTATTAACAGGGGGAAGGGCGTGGGACACAGGAAAGGTCCAAGGGAGGTGGGGAGGCAACACAGAGAGCGGGTCTGTGGGGAGGGGCCCTGCCCTTAATAGGGACGCTGGCCCTGTACCTGGCTCCAACAATCTGCCTGGGTGTGGTCGAGCTGGTGCACCCTCTCCAGGAGGTGCAGCAGCAGCTGCACAACCTCCTCCTGCTCCCTGGTCATAATAACCTCCGGGAGGTTATTATGTGCAACGCCTGCACTAAGGGATAGAGAGAAGGGGCCATCAGGATGGGACAGTGGGCCCCAACAACGTGGAACCCTGAACAGACACCCGGGGAGAGGGCCCCCCACACACGCAGCACACTCACTGTTATCATTGTAGAGCCGTCTCCCAGCACGGAGCTCCGAGGCCACACGCTGGAGCTGGCCGGCCATCTGTGCCAGGTGGGGAATGGCCAGGAAGACAACCAGAGTAGCTAGAAGGGAGGGAGAAGGGGATAGGGTGCAGGGAAACGGCGTGGGTCAGCAGGGGTCGGTAACCACACATCACCCACAACCCATGCAGTGAGCCAGGTACACCCAAGCCAGCACCCCACCCACTCAGATCAAGGGCGACCATGGGCGGCCAACAAATGGCCCTTACACTGCCCACACTCACGGTCATCAGCCCGTCTCTTCTGCCGCCCATCCATCTCCAACAGTGCAGATTGTGGGAACCAACAGGGGGCGCCAGGAGCGGTGGAAGGCGGGGCAGCCCAGACAAGGTGGCCAACCAATGGGTATCCCCCGCCAGACAGCCCAGTATGTGAGTGCAAAGGCCCCCAGGGCAACACTAGCTGTTAGGGAGGGGTTGGGGCCCGCAGTCTGTCCATCCCCCCCCCCAAGCACTGGGTGTATAAACAGAGAGCACCACAATGGGACATCACCAGCACACATGTTGCACACGCACACCACGATGGTCCAGCCAATCCAGCCAGGCGGTACACTACACCTCCACAGGGAGAAGCAGGGGGTAGGCCACAGGAAGGGTGCCTGCACATGGAAGCAGGACACTAGGTAGCCACTGGTAAATGAAGGACAGGGCTCACAACGGAATGCGTTGGGCCCACACCACCCACCGGGGCGAATCCACGATCCATCCTGGAACCCACAGGGGAATACAGCACACGTCACTGTATGCCACCTGACAACCCCAGTCATCCTGAGCAGGAACTCCAATGACCCCCATCACAGTAACCAACACACAAGGACAGGGCGGCAGCCAGGGGAGGGGCGACTGGCATTGCACACGGACACGAATGCACCCAAAGTGGTACAGGCAAAGGCACAGACTGTATTCATGATGGGGTGAAAGGGGGGGAATGGCCAAACAGAGGCCGGCGACGGGGTGATCAGGGGCTCGTGTCCATTCCCCTCAACCAGCACACGGGCACCGTTGCAGTCACGCCAAGAGGGAAGGAGGTGCTCGGTAACGCTACAGGGCGATGGGGGCTGGAGTGAAGAGAAGCAGTGATGGAGTCTGGCTGACAGGCCAGCCTACCTCTGGGTTACACAATACCATGGGCCGGAGCAGGGGGTGAAAGGTTGAGGCGGCCCAAAGCACAGGCATGGCAACGGCAATGCGATGGAGGGGCCGTATGGGACGCCCTGCTCATGGAGAGGCCAGAGCAAAACTAGCTGTTAGGGAGGGGTTGGGGCCCGCAGTCTGTCCCCCACCCCCCAAGCACTGGGGGTACAACAGAGAACACCACAATGGGACATCACCAGCACACATGTTGCACACGCACACCACGCATGCCACTGGAAGCGCTGCCCCGGGACAAGCCCCTCCCAGGTGAAGAGGCCCCTGCAGAATCCCCAGGAACTCATATGCGCATCCACCATGAAACGGGGCAGAAGGTGGTTCCCTGTGGCAGCAGCAGCCTTCACAGTCCATAGGTTCATCACCAATTGGAGGGTGCCAAGTTCACATGCCATAGGGGTCCCGGTCAGCAGGGGTCCTCCAACATCAGCGGGTAGCAGGCCCAGCTCCCCAAGAAGCGCCTGGCAGTCCGATTGCGGATGGGAGATGCCACAGGCATGCAGTAGGATGCCGGTGTAGTTGGTAGCAACATGGCTTGGAGGACCAGTCCATACTTCAGACATGCAGTGACCAGGTGAACAACCGTGATCTCCAGTGCGGTCCAGGGCACTGCAACATCGGCTGGTTGGTCCCACAGAGGTTGTTGAAGGAGGGTAAAACCGAGCTCCCCGGCACACCTCCGGCACGCTGGACCCCCCAATGGATGGCCCATCACCCACATGTACCGCGACAGAAGATTGAAGCCATCCGCCACCGACAAGGGGTCGCCCTTCAGCAGCTGGACATTGCGGCTCTGCCACAGCGTTCCCAAAAGCCTGTTGGCACATGGCAACCACTCCTCCCCTGCACCACTGGTGGCCTCAGGGCCTGTTCTGCACCCTGCCATGGCCGTTCCAAGGGCTGCACAGCAGCTTGCACTGGGATCCTATGGAGAGCGGCTGTGACTGAGCGCTGTGTGAGACACTGTGCAGCGCAAGCCGGGCTGCGGCCATACACAGCTGATAGTGGGATCAAGGCCCTGTGAATCCCTGCCCCATGCACCTGGCGGGTGCATTTCAGCGTTAGCGATGACAGATCAGCAAGGCCACGGCTGCCTCTAGCAGGGAGCTAACAAGTCACTCCAAGCAGCGTATCTTGATGGAACACAGCTGCACAGTGCCGTGGCCTTCAAGCGATGTGACCGAAGCAAGGCCGGTGCGGATGTGCCTTGGCCAGGGATTGCATGGGATCATGGCAGGGGCACAGGGGGTGGGCTGGCCTCAGGGCCACAGAGGAGCCTCGGAGTGCCTCTAGCCCCATGGCTGTCAGGTGCTCCGTGAAGGGGGGACGTGCTGGCAGGCCAGCGAGGGGGGATCCCCATCAGGTGCGCGGAATACACCCACGGTATCGCACCAACCGCTGGGCACACAGCATGGGCTGTCACGGTACTTATGTGCGCCGCTTGCTGTGGCCGGGCGTGGGGTGTAGAGTGAGAGGTGGTGTGAGCGTGGTGATAGTGAGTGAACTTAGCGATAGAACGTTGGTGCTGGTGTCCAGAACAGGGTGTAGGTGCAGAGGCAGGAGTAGGCGGGTGTGCACAGCAGGTCGCCCCGTGCAGCCGTCCCCAGTACCCTAGGACAGGCTTGGGGTTGCAGGAGACGTGGGAGGCATGGTGCGGGTGTGCAGGGCGCACAGGGCTCAGGGCCAGGAGGAAGGAATCGCAGGGGGGTGATAGCTAGATGCTGAGGCTGCTGACAGGCTGGGTGGTTAAAGGGGACACAGTCACAGCTGTGCGGGCCTGGGTCAGGTTCACCGGCCATGTTATTATGCCTAGGCTATGTTATCCAGCACTGGTACCAGTGGTGGGTTCCCTCTGAGTGTGCATGTTGTCGGTGGTACCATGCTGCCTGTTGATGAGCCCCCTGAGAAGTGGGCCATCCTGTTAACGGTCCTGTCCTCCTGCTTCATGATCCTGGCACTGGTGTTTGAGCAATGGGCCACGCTACTACTGTCAGGTCACTGCTTCTACAACCATGGCGTACGGCACAGGAGAGCGGCCAACATGTGCCAAGCTGCATCGTTGCGGTGGGCACGGAAGGTAGCTGTCTGCCGACAGTGCATGTTCAGAACAGCGGTGTCCCAGGACATGTGCCTGGTCCTGTCTCGGGGGCCACTAAATGTCTATGGGTGCCGTGTCACTGTCCCAATGTGGAGACTGAATTGGATGCGTTCTTGCACCAATGAATGGTGAGACCTCACCTGAATGGGGCAGGTGAGGCGGCCAGCATTGGTGGTTGGTCACCTGGAGGTTCTGGGTTGAGGCGGAGAGACCGTGGTTCCCGGAGGGGGGGGTCTCAGAGGCAGTTGTGGAGGAACCGGGAGGGGTGCGGCCTGGAAGGGCAGCCCCAGGGGCTGTTGTTGTGGGGCTATGTGGGGGAGAGGGACCCGGTCAATGAGACCGGCAAAGGGGTGCTGCTGGGGAAACCATGGCTGGCCGAAGTGCGGGGGGGGCACCTGCACCTGTGGGGGGACGCTCCGGTGGTATTTGGCTGCCATCCCTCCACCTGGGCCTGGAGGGGGTGCGTCCCACTAGGGTTCTCTCTGCAGGAGCCCCAATGCCTCCCCAATGAGGACACGGGCCTGTGCGGAGGTCCCCTCCAGCGTGACATGTCCCCTCGCCCTCTTGGCTCTGTCAAGCCGCATCTTATGGTGGAGGGTGGCAGTCTGGCGCCTGTCCCACAGGTGCTCGATGTGGGACCGGGTTAGCATGGCTGCCAATATGTCCTGGTCCCTCTCCCCCTCCCCTCTTTGGACCTCCCTTGTGAGGACGAGCTCCTCTGTGTGCACCTCGGCTAACCTTCTGGTTTCCTCCAGAAGTTCCCTGCTGAGGTCCTCTCTCCTCCACCTGTTCCGGGTCCGCATCTCCCGATTTGTCTCGGGGCGGCCAGTGGCAGCTCCTCTCACCGGACTGAGGCGCTCATCTGTGGGAGGGAAACGGTTGGGATGTGAGTCCTTCTGAGTCTGTACTCTGTGCCCTTAGCCACGCATCCCTGTTGCCCCAGGGGGTGCCTGCCCCCCCTCCCTGTCTGTCCCTATGGTGTATGTTACTGGTCGGGTGGGGTCCCAGGGAACGTGTCCCCTCTGTCCGACAACTGATACAGCCCCATCTGGGTGCACATTCACACAGGACCGTGCTGTTACAACCAATCCCAGCGGCCTGTCACTCTGTTCCACCCCCCTTGCGATACACACACACACACACACACACACCCCACATACACCTCAGGGGCTGTTAACCTGTGTGGCTCGATAACCCACCAGTGATGGTCACCGGCCCTCCCTGTCGCACATGGGGGGAGGGGGGTTGGTTCTAGGGGCTGCCTCTGTGGCTGGCCTGTTAGCCCATCAACCCGGTACCTGCCGGGACCCATCCCTTGTGCGTTGTGGCCTACCATCGTTGTCCTGGTGCCCGGCTCTCAGGGGTGCCTCCGGTTCCTCCTCGGCCACCTCCTCCTCCACGACCTCCTCCTCGTGAACCTCCAGGGTGCCTTGAGCTGTAATGGAAATGTGGATCCATCAGTAAATTTCTGGTGCCCAGCTTTGGCGCCAGTCACTGTGGCCGGGGCCCGTCCCTCCCTCCCCCCCAGGCACATCCACCCCCTGGGCCCTGGTTGCGTTCCTACCTGGATCATCTTCCTCGGCTTTCTGGGAGGCATCCTGAGTCTCCATCTGCTCCGTGTGCGACCCCCTTCCCCGCGGGCCGGCGCCCTGTGGATTTTGTGGGCACATACGGAGGGCGATGTTTGACTGAGCGGGTTCCCCGGGGCGCCTCCTCCTCTTGTGTGATGGGGCTGTCCCCTCCCACAACCTGGCTTGCCTCACCAGGGGCAGCGGCCTCCCTCTGCTCTGGGGGGTTGGACAGGGGTGTGTGTTGTGAGCGCCCTCTGCCTGCCCCTGGCGAAAGCGGTGCTGTGTAAGCAGGAGGAGACTATATCCCCGTCCATGCAGAGGAACCAGTCCAGCTCATCCTGGAAGTCCATTGTACGCATGGCACAGCCGGACTTGAGATTGTTGTCCTTGATATGTTTCTATCCAGACCTCAAGTCCTTTGCCTGCTGCATGCACTGGGTGACATCCCTATTGTACCCCTGCCGCTGCATCTCCTGGGCGATGGCTTCATAGACCTGTTTGGTCTTGTAGCTGCACACCAGGTCGTGCTGGACCTTCCCCCCCCCCCGCATATGAAGTCCCTGGTCTCCTGCCTCCACCAGGGCTCCCCCTTTTGGGTCCGGCTTGTGGGGGGGTCTTCCAGCTTGGCAGCATGGGGCCCGCCCGGTAGCTGTGGTGACAGCAGAGCTGCTTATCTCCTGTTGGGGGTATTGCAGAGGGGTTAACATCTGACCCACAGCCCCCCTGTGCTCCCTTGTGGGGGGATCCCTCCCCACTCCCCCTGGGGGGCACGGGCACCTTCCCTGACTGTCACAGAGGCCCTCCTCGGCCATCTCCCCAGTGGTGTGTTCCTCCTGTGTCTGGGTGCTGTCCTGGGGGTAGGAACCATTAGCTGTCAGCTGCTCGCCCCGTGCTCCCTTGGGTTGTTTTCCATTGGTGGCATGTGGGGCCCCCCCTTGGGTTCTTGGGGTCCCCTCGCACATACCTCGCTGTTGTTTGCACTCCCTTCCCTGTGCCCCGTGGCTGTGCTGGGGCGGGGGGCTGCAGTCGGCGTGGGTGCCGTGGTCTGTCCTCGGCCCTGTGGCGGGACGGGTGTGCTGTGTTTAGCGGTCCTTCCCACTTCCCCCCCCTGCCCATGGGGTCAACCCCCCTCCCCTGGGTCTCCCTGAGTCCCTCTGCTTACCCTGTCCTGTCCTGCATGAGTCGCAGCGCTGGCTCCCTTCGTTTTGTCGGAGGCTTTCCTTCCAGACATATTGGGAGCCGGCGCACCCATGTCCTGTTTCGGATCCCTTTTAAGGGGCCCTGGGCAGGCATCCGACATCTCCCCAGGTGGGCATGTCTGCTTAGGGGCACCTGCGTGGCCTCTCTAGCCATCCCTCTGTGGTTTCGGCAGACCTGTTCCCGTTGGTGTGGGTGTTTTGGTTTTTACACGGGTGGGTGTTGAACACCCATCTCCACCGACCTCCACCCATGGAGCATGCCAGCTCCTTCCTGGCTGCTCCGTGGGTGTTGGTGGGTGGGTCATGAATGTGCACCCACCCACTCATGGACATTTACACGGGCACTCTCACACCCATCTGATGAGTGTTTATGGGTGTTCGTGGGTGGGTGACGTCCGTGTAAAAATGACCTAAGTTGTAGCTGGGTGATATTGGGGTGACTCAGGTAGGTGGGTGGGCCCTGGGGTGGAGATTTTGAGATTGCACATGTAATTGTAGCCTCTTCTTGGCTGAGATTATGTACAGCGTTGCATAAGGACGCAAGTGAAAGGGAAATAAATTATTAAACACAGGAGTGGAAACTGGTTTTGTGGGATGGAGCAGGAGTTATTTTTTTTGCCACCCATGCAAGGTTCCAGCTGGAGGGACAGAAGTCAAAGTAGCAATGAGTAGAGTTGCCAACTTTTGCAGTTTGACTCCAAGACTCCCATAGGCCAAAATAGAAGTCTCTGAGTCAAACTGCAAAAGGTGGCAACCCTAGCAACAAGATGCTTCAAGGGTTCTTGGGGCAGGTGTGGGGAAGAGGAGCAGAAGTCCTCCTGGGCTTCTAGACTCTAGCAGTGATAGGGATATTGATACTAGGGATCTTGCTATGGGGATCAGCAAGATCTGGTGCCTGTCTGGGGATGTGCAGTATCAACCCGATGTACAGCTGGAGAGGCAGTAGTGAGCCATCTATCTCCTCACCTGACCCTGCTGCTGCCAACATCTTCACTCCTCAGCCTACTCCCTCTGCTGGATATGAGCAGGAAGAACAGCCATTGAGCGGGTAGAAGCTACCTTGCTGCCAGAAGCCCAGCTCCACAGTTGCATCTAGCTTCCAGCTTCTGCCCAAGCTCAGTCAAATGCATGATGCTGAGCCTGATGCAAACATAAATACTAGACAGTGAAACACATCCTTTTGACAGGCACTCCTGGGGCCTATTTTCCCAGGGAATTTGCCAAGATCACAGGTGTAATTTCATGCAACTATGGACTAAAGAGGTCCAGGTTCAGTGCCTTTTCCTTTACCTTTGGGGTATGTAAATTAAAATGGTTTTTGGGGTGGGGTGGGGGGAACAAACATAAAATATGTGACCCTCTCTTGGATGGGTCATCCCCATCAGGGGGTTTCACTTTCCTGGGCCCTCAGGGTCGTAGCAAGGTTGACCTCCTGATGGTTGGAGCAGCTGTTCAAAACAAATTTGACGGAGTCAAGTTTATGACTAGGGTGGAGAGTGATCATTTGGCCCTGGCAACTAAGGGTATTTTCAGACGTTACGAAATCACAGTGAACCCGTCAATACCCACATGGGGTCAAAGCGCCCCAAACGTCTGTTAGGTGGCCGCCAGATGTTCGCCATGGTCAATTCCCACATGGGGTCAATTTCAACCACGCTTCCGGGGCTCCCCGCCGGACAATCCCCGAAAGCGTGATCAAAGAGATCCCGGTGGGAACCAACAAAAAGTCACGTCTGGCCAGTGACCACAGCCCGGAATCCCCGGCGGGATTCCAGGCCGTGGTCAAATCAGGCGGGTGCCGCGGCCACATTGTCCGTAGCGCCTGCCCATCTCCCCAGAGGGTGGGCGGTGGGGGAGCGTGGGGAGGCGGGGCCATGCGGCCGCACGGTGCACCATGCGGCCCCGTCCCCTCCCTGATTCCCCGCCGGGATCAGCCGGCACCTCTGTTGGCTGTGCCGGAGTGATCCTGGCGGGGAATCTCAGGGTTGTTTCCTGAAAACACCCTGTGATCAAGGGTAAGCCACTCAAGATCCCCAGTGTTGGTTCGACTGATTATAAGCCACCATCTAAAGCATCTAGGCGGTTGTCCTTTGTCTCCTTGGTCCAGCTATTGTATAACTTTACTTGTTCCAAGGATGTTACTCGGCTCAGCCAAATAATGAGGGAATCACACGAAATAGGGATATTGTCCCAAACGTATGAAGAACTTATAGATAGGTTGTGGGACGCCACACCTGTTAAACAGATTCAACTATCTCAATATAGGGGCCATTGGTATAACACCAAGTGCAAGGTGGCCAAACGGCATCTCACCAGAACTAAGGAAAAATGGGCAGCTAACCTGAACCAGCAAACAAAGGACGAGTTTATACAGGCTAGGGGTGTGTATGTGAAGCTGATTAAGACCACTAAGACAGCATTCTATCAGTCGAGGTGGGCAACAATGGCAGTGGATTTATTCACAGGAAACCGGGAAGATTTTGGGTCTCGCGAAATAAAATTTTGAAGCCTAGGGACAGTTCAGATGGCCCGGTCCTAAATAGAGAGTGGGAATGTTTCTTTGAGGCCCTATATTCTGACCAGGAAGTAGTAAGGGAGGACGTGGTAGGGCCGCCGATGAGGTCATCATCTAAAGGCTGGCGAATTGAGGATTTTTCAGAAACTAGAATCTCTGAATATATTAGGGGACTAAAACCAAATAAGTCCCCCGGGCCGGACCAGATCACAGTTGAAATTCTTCAAGCTGACCCCCAATGGTGGGTCCAAGTCTTCTCCCCTTTATACCTGGCGCTAATGGAAGGTGGCGATATTCCACGTTCATGGTCACAGAGTTCAATCATCCCCATCTTTAAAAAGGGAAACCTCCACGATCCTGCCTGTTATAGGTCGATTAGTTTATTGTCTATTCCAGGCAAAGTCTATGTCAAAGCTCTGTCTATAGGTCTTCAGAGGTGGACAGACAAGACTGCCATCATTCCCAATGAGCAATTTGGGTTTCGGGAAGGTCGGTCCACTGTGGATTGCTGTTACATCTTCGCACATACTATCCACAAATATTCTAGGATTAAGGCAGGCAAATTGTATTTTGTCTTCGCCGATACGTCCAAAGCCTTTGACTCAGTTCCTAGAGTGAGGCTCTGGGCTAAATTAAGGCTATCCGGATTAGATAGTACTCTATTATCGGCAATCATCCAACTAAACACAAACAACGAGGCTCCAGTTAAGGGAGCCCAGGGACAAAATCCCTCGGATTCAATTCCAATTAGGAGAGGGGTTAGGCAGGGGTGCGTTCTTGCACCCGTTATTCAATCTTTTTCTCTCTGATTTCCCTTTTTGTATTCAATCAGAGGAAATTCATGCCCCCAGGATTGGTGATAGTCCGATAGGACTCCTTCAGTTTGCTGATGACATTGTGTTGTTGTCTCAAACTGAGGTTGGAATTAAGAGGGCTGTGGATAGATTGCATGCTTACTGTCTAGTTAATGGATTGAAACTTAATGCATCCAAGACAAAAATTTTGGCAGTGGGCAGGAGGAAATTACCCTTTAGTTGGAAGGTGAGAGCTGGCAACATCGGCCTAGTAACATCCTCTACCTATTTGGGAGTTTCCTTTAGTTCTAGAGGGACTTGGACAACCCATTTGAAGGCGAGAGCCGGTAAGGCATTACAAGCTACCAGGGTGTTATGGTAGGGTAACATGGAAGGAGGGCAACCTCGGAAGGGAACACTAGCTCGTTCGCTCCTCACGTGGACACACTTCCCTTTCGTGCACACGGTCCACACGCTCGGGCTATATGCTCTTATACGGAGAAAACTACCCCTCAGGATAACGGTTGGCCCCAGTATCTTATTTAGACACAGGCCGTTTTCATCATTGGGGTGGGGATCACAAGGCCCAGAGCTCAGCCCCCACTCGTACAGCCCGAAGGCGTGCTCGCACCCCTTCTCAGATTCCACTCCCCACACGTACCTAGAAAGGTGCAGGGGTTCAGATGGTAGTGCCTGACACGTGGGGTTAACAGGGGAGCCAAGCCCAGGAACAAGGGCAAGGATATAGGGAGACACACGGGATTCCAGGAAGGGCTCACAGGGGTCAGGGATATCAAGGGGGGATGGTGGTTAGCTCTCACACACTCTCAGACTTTCGCACCCACTCACTCACCTTGCTCTCTCTCGTGCACTCTCTTTCAGCCCTTTCGTTCCCGCTCTCAGTCTCTCTCTCTCTGGAGTTCCACTCAGCACTACACAACACAAGCCTTCGTTTCGTCGCAAGGGGCCAGTCTCTCAGCAAGCTGATCACCGGCAATGCTCCCCTGACCGCGTCTTCCTTTTAAGGCCCTAGCCCCGCCCCTGGCCGCGCCCGCAGGCGTGCTGAGCGACGCACTACGTTCGCAGGCCCCGCCTCTTTTCCCCGTTGCGCTGCCGGTCTCCCTGCTGTGTGCCTATCGGCCCGATGTGGAGTCCCCGGGCCTGCACTAGAACGTGCCCGCTGATCCCTAGGGTGGGGAACCACTAGGCTGCGCTGCTGTGTCCCGTGCCGCCCTCGGGGCCGCCGACCCCCAAGGAACCTCACACAGGGTTCTTGTTAAGGCCTATAATATTTCAAAGGGGATCTTGGTTTCTGATATACTGAAAGTTTACAAAGCCAAGATTCCCCCCATGCTACTTTTTGGTATCGAACTGGTTCCGTTTCCGAATATAATAATTCTGGAAAGAGTCCAAAACTTCATTCTAAGGAAACTGCTCAAAGTGGGCCCAAGTGTCCCCGGGGCAATCTTGAGGGCAGAGACGGGGATACCATCAATTCTGTTGCTTGCTAAGAAGGCCTACATACGATATTGGCTGAAACTGCTTGGTCACGATGAGACATCAGTAACACTCCAATGTCTAAGAGAGGAGCTGCGTCACAATGGGATTTGAACTTATCCTTGGTTACTATACTTAGCTCGCTTGATTGGAGAAATGGGATTCTCCTTCGAGTATTTTCACGGTAAAACCCTCTTGGGGATTAGGGCAGAGATTTTTCCAGAGACTCCAAGACAGATGTCTATAGTTCGAGCATGGAAAGTAGCCCCTCTCTTGGGGACTTTCAAGCTATCTATTAATCAAGAACCATATCTAGACATATTGTCAAATCCCAAACTTCGTAGCGCTTATGCTCTCTTACGTCTGCACCTTGTCGAGATGGCTGTGGTGGAGGGAAGGTGCAAGGGGATTTCATTTAGTCAAAGATTATGTAGTTGCTCCAAAAGTGTAGTAGAAACGGCTCAACATCTGCTTTTGGAATGCCCTCATTATTCTTCTCTAAGGTTGGTATGGCTAGCCCCATACTTACCTCGGGATAAAACCTTTGATCTAGAGGGCTGCTATGCCAATCTTCTTAAGTTAACACAGAAAGAAGCCATAATAGCTCTGGCAACTTTTATTTTGCTGGCCTCTAAAGAGAGGGTTTGCATTAGAGGCCAATTGTTATAAAGAGCGAGAATGGTCTACTAGTTGACTTTTGGTAGTTTATCAGATATGAGGGTATTGGCATGTAAATGATGATTTGGCCAACCATATTAATGCTTTAGATGGACAATGGGGCCAATAATACTCTGTCATGTTGTATGTGATATGTAATGCTTATTTATTATTACTATTTATGATTCTTTGTTTGTATATATTTTTATATGTTTCCATATGGCGAAAGCTATGCTAAATAAACAACCGTACTGTACTGTACTGGATGGGTCATACTGTTTTCTGAAGTCATTTTTGTGATTCTGCAGATAACCCCAAGGTACTTTATCATGCAGTAGTATCCCAAGGTCAGTTATTTCTGGTGTACCCATGTGTGCCTGCACTCCATGGTATCTGTGCCCAGAATGGAAGAGGTAGGCATCCTCAATGCAGATAGACACAGCATGAAATAAATGAGGGGCAAATTTAAATTTATTCTGAGTGTTTTGTGACTGCCAAGCAGCCAGCCACTCCAGGGCAAGAGAAACCCAAGGGATCTCTTGTCTTTTTACGGGTGGCAACCTGTGTATAGCTTGACCTGGCAATATAGACTTATTGCCTTGTGTGTAGAATCCAAGATGCACCGCAATATTAACAGGTGTCTGTCTCAACTGGAAGAATCTCCTACAGTCTGTTCCTCTGTGGTAGGTTTACCCAATTAACATATCTGTGCCTAGAGAACATGAGAGTCTCTGTTCCTGAGGGATTTTCGAGATAAACACATCTCTTAGTTCTCTTTTCTTATACGCACCTTACCTAACCTCGGAAAGGACAGGGTAGGCCTAAGATGGGCAGGTGCTTTGGCTTAGCAGTTAGTTACCCTATCTTTCTTTCTGTCTCTGATAGCCAAGCAAAGGAAGACTTATAGGGTGTAAACAGATGAGATGTTGCCCCACTTTCACCCCCATTAGCTTTGGATTCACCCACTCATCTGTCAGGTGGCTGCTAGATGTTCATTCCGGAGCACCTACTCACGGTGTCATCCCAGGGGAGCCACCATGTGGGCAAATCCAGGGAAAGGCAGGGCAACATGCTGCCCCATGGTCACCTCCCATGTGCTAGGGGGGTCATGAGATGCCCCTGTGACCGCTCCCACCTCTACATGCATTCAGCACCATAGAGTTGCGGCCAGCAACCTAGGGCACAGGTGGTCTGTGGCAGGGAGGAATGCCGGCCCATTAGTTGTGGTCCCACGCAGAGCCTGTGGTTGGCTGCTGGGGGGCGAGGGGGAAAGTATGGAGCAACCACGGGCTCCAAGGGCATCCTTTCTTGTGAGTTAACATCCATAAAATCAACTCCTAGACTTCCCATTTTCCTCCTGCAAATGATCTTCACCAGCAAACTCTAATCTTCAGTAGAACCAAAACTCCTGCTGGGGTCTCATAGGCATTACAAACTGAGTTTGGGGAAAAAGAATAATAAAAATGGAAGATATTTGTGTTTTTCTTTAAAATCAGAATAAATCCCTCACAGTTTTGACAACTGGGGGTATTTATGCTGATTTCAGTACTGTCATTCCCACAAACATTAGTGGGTCAGTTGAAATAATCACAGACATGGGCCTCTTGGATGCTTGTTTTTACAGATAATATTTGAGTTATGCAGGCTGTGGGTGGCAGAAGGGAGGTAATTAAAGTTCAAACGGGGGCTGTGGAATGGAGAGGGGGTGTTTTTCTGTGTTACCATTTGTTTGGGGGATATAAAATCTAGCAACCTTAGCTCAAAATCAGCAAAGTTTTTTTTACCTGAGAGCATTTAGCAAGAACACTAGCATTAGGAACTCCAGGCTCACACCATGGTAACTCCCTACTTGGAACTGGAGGCTTTTCCTTTGGGTTTCTGCAGCAGATCATTTTTTTCCCTGAGGAGGCTGGCCTGCTGCAGAGGAATCAGTCATTATGGAGTTTGTGCAGCTCAAAAAGCCACAAATATTTTCTGCAATATTTAGTTGCATTGCTTAATTTATTCTTGCATCTGACTACTGAAATTGGGTTTTTTTGGCAGGCCTGGAATCCATCAGTTTTGTCTCCAAGTGCACATCATATATTAGTTAATAAATCAAGACTTTGTAAAGTGAATGGAAAATGAGGATAAGGTAATCAAGAAAGCTGGAGTTGGCCACACTCTATTTTCTTGTGTATGAAACTAAAACCAAGCAGAGGAATCTTACTACCACCCCCTACTTTCAATTTGGTTTCCTGTCTACATCTGTATCCTGAACGCTGTTACAGGCTGTTTTTACATGGACAGGGGTGGGGGTGGGGGGAATGGATGTGCTTACACAGTGGGTGTGTCTTTTCACACAAACACATCCCCAGCTCCACCCACGGGGCCTCTGCTGGTTTTCCAAATGGCCCTGTGGGTGTAGATGTGTATGTGCCAGGAGCATGCACGCACAAACACCCACCGCCCATGGTGTTTAAATGGGCGCACACCCAGCGCAAACCCATCCCCCGCCCACCACAGGCCCGTTTGCACTGACGCTCCCTCTACCACACACCCGCCAGAACACCCAGTGGTGGGTGAGGCTGTCCATGTAAAAACGGCCACAGACTGATGCTCAGAAACAGCAATTGGTTTGGGATAAGCAGATCTTTAAGATTTGAATGTGACCCTACAAAGGCTCGATCTGGACTCAGGAGCCCTCCCAGGTGGCTCCATCTGCCCATATGCCACCAAGCATAAAAACAGAAAATTCAAGGCTGAGAAGTTACCTTCAGATTTACTTCTTTGATGATAAACAAATTAAACAATTAGACCCCAATGAAAAACACGATGTTAAAAGCAGCTGAACAAGACTACAGACAAGTGTACTCTGGATCCTACAAGGATACTGTTAATCACTAGTAATTAAATATGTCAAAAAGTGAATGACCAAACAGAGGTAAATTAAAACTTTTAGTTAAATATTCCAGCTTCCGCCTTCTTCAGTAACCAGTTGGATTTAAAGCGTATGCTGCTGGGAGTCAAGGTAACAGAGTGTAGAGTGTTTCTCGACTCGACTCTACACTGTTACTTTGACTCCCAGCAGCATACGCTTTAAATCCAACTGGTTACTGAAGAAGGCGGAAGCTGAAACTTTTCTTTCAGAGGCCATGTAAGACCTCTGTTTGGTCAAACGTTTGGCAAGCATGGATAGGGGGATTTTAAATTAGTTTTATGTATGTGGATTTTTATATCCTAATGATTATTAACCTAAGCAAAAAAATTAACAGTTTAAAAAGACACTTAAATGTACAAGAGTTTTCTTAAAATACACACACAAAAAACAATTCAGTACAATTACAATTCAAACCACCTTCCACGCCATACATTGCAACAAAACATAAACGCCAAAAAACATAGAAATTAATTCACGCTTAGAGCAATATTTAATATTTTATCATCAACATACATGTAATATATGTACTAAATTCCTTACCATACATACTTCATTTTT
>QEPC01006195.1:316663-360703 GCA_003113815.1 Sphenodon punctatus
GTCTTATCGGGGTTGAGCTTCAGGCTGCTCTGCCGCATCCATTCCGCCACGGCCTCCAAACATTGGGATAGCAATGAGACGGCAGGGTCTGGGTCAGTTGAAAAGGAGAGGTACAGCTGAGTATCATCAGCATACTGGTGACACCACACCCCGAACCCTCTCATGACCTCCCCCAAGGGCTGCGTATATACATTAAATAATAACAGAGACAGAATAGAACCCTGCGGAATGCCGCATAAGGCGCGGGGGCGCGATGTCTCATCCCCCAGCACCACCCGCTGGCTTCTCCCCGAGAGGAATGAACAGAGCCATTCAAGAACAGTCCTGTCCAGACCCCCCAGGTCACACAGCCGTCTCAATAGCAGCCCATGGTCCACGGTATCAAAGGTGAGAGATCTAGCAGGATGAGAAATGTTGAACATCCTGCGTCCATCTCCCGGCGGAGGTCATCTACCAAAGCCACCAACGCCGTCTCAGTGCCATAGCCGGGACAGAACCCCGATTGAAAAGGGTCTAGGTCTATTTAATCTTTTCTGGTTCCAGTTTAAATGGGGAGGTCGTAGATAAATATGCATATCTTTTTTTCTCTTGAGCATATAGTATGGCGGATGATCAGGGACCTGAGTTGACTGTGTTCCTGCAATTTGCAGTGATTTTCTCAGAATCAGCCACTCCTCGCAGAATCAGCCAATCCTGACCATGACCCGAGGATAAATAGGCCCCTGAGAGATGAATTGTGGGTGGGTGGGGTCTGAAGGCCCTAAGGGTGATTTCAGAAGTGACGTGGTGAATGTCCACCACAGTCAACCTCAGTCAAACGCGGGGGTGGGGGGGTGGAAGCGCCGTGCATGTCTGTTTGCTCACATCCAGATGTTCACCACAGTCAAACGCGGCCCGGGGTGAAGCTAACCATGCTTCATGAGGTCGGGGCGGGAGGAGGTTCAGAAGTGTGGTGAATGGTCACCACGGCAGGGGTGAATGAAAAGTAACTTCTTAACGGAAACCCGCAGCCGCGGTGGAAGGAATTGACCCCAGCTGCGGTGCTTTCTGGGGCTCGAACCGCAGTCCATGTCTCCACTGCGTGTCTGTTGTGTTCCCCCGGCCCATGTTCTCTCTGATTGCCCCCGGGCGGTGGTCACGATCCTGTGACTTCTGTTGGGGCCGCACGTGTCACCACAACCTGTGGTGAATTTGTTCACACCGGGGCAGGATTCACTGTGGTGAATTGGAACGCGTCACTTCTGAAATCACCCTATGTTTGCGTGAGGGAGGTGCTGAAATTCCAGAGGATTTGAGTTGTGTTTAATTAGCAAAGTTGTGATTCTATGTCAAACCTATTGCAAATTTGCTTCTCAGCATGCATAGTTATGCAAATCAAGTCAATTATGCAAATATTAATGCTCGCGGTGAATTTGTCGAATTTGGCTTCACTGGTTGCAGAATTTAAGATTTTTTGGTGCAGTCAACTCGGGTCCCTGCGGATGATTTATGTAAGTTTATTTTATATGCTGATAGGGACCCAAAGTCAATGATCATCTGCGTAAGCTTGGGAATCAATTTTTCCAGATTCGTAAGGAACACCAGCATGTCATCCGCATATAAGGCTAATTTGTGATTGGTGTTATCAATGGTATCCCGTCTAATGGCTATTGCTAGAGGCTCGAGTGCTATATGAAAAAGCAATGGTGAAAGGGGACATCCCTGTCGAGTGCCTCTATTAAGCGCTATCGGTGTAGAGAGTTCTCCATTTATAATTAGTTGTGACGTAGGTTTTTTATATATTGCCCCAACCCATTTAAGGAAGTTCTCCCCGAATCCCATGGCTTCCATAGTGTTAAACAAAAAAATGACATTCAGTGCGGTCAAAGGCCTTTTCTGCATCCATAGAGATCACCATAGCTTCCATAGCAGTTTCACTGATATGATGCATCAGATTTACTGCCTTTCGCACATTATCAGCCCCCAGTCTGAGCGGTATAAATCCAACTTGGTCCAGGTCAATGATTGTAGATATACACCTGTTTAATCTTGTAGCTAAGATTTTGGAAAATATCTTAAAGTCAGAATTTAGCAAAGAGATTGAGCGATAACTTGAACATTCCTCCACTGGTCTACCACTTTTGAGGCAGATCGCTACACTAGCAGCATAAAATGAGGGTGGCATGTTGCCAGAGACTAATATGTGGTTATATACTCTACAGAGTGTAGGTGCCAATTGCTCACCGAAAGCTTGATAGAATTCAATCAGGTAGCCATCCGGACCAACTGCTTTTCCTTTGGAGAATAATAATAATAATAATAATAATTATTATTATTATTATTATTAACAAACATTTATATAGCACCAGCAGTGTACCTGGCACTTTACAAAGTAATAAAATAGACACGGTCCCTGCCCCTAGGGCTTACAATCTGAGAGACAGGAGCTGGGGGAGAGACTTAGGAAGGGGAACAGAGGGAGAGACAAGGGGTCTAACATTCATGAAGATGCGAGGTCTCAAGTGCACGTACTTGGCTTGGTTACGATGAGAATGACAGCAGGCAGGTCCATGTTGCAAGGATAAGGGTAAACCGATCGTAGGTATAGGAATAGTGGCTCAGCAGGATAAAGAGTCAGACAGAGCAGAGCGAAAGAGGTGAGTTTTAAGGAGAGATTTGAAGGTATGAAGGGAGGGGGCAAGGCGGATGTGGACAGGGAGGGAGTTCCAGGCACGAGCAGCAGCAAGTGAGAAGGGACGAAGGCGCTTAGGGGAGCAGGGAAGGCGTGGAAGGGTGAGAGAAGGGACAGAGGAGGAGCGAAGCGCACGGGCTGGAGTATGGAGGGCGATAAGTGCAGAGAGGTAGGGGGGAGCAAGGTTGTGAAGAGCTTTATAGGTGAAGATTTATAGGTGAAGATAGCTTTATAGGTGAATAATTTCTCCAATCTCCTCCGTTGTTATGGCTGCATTCAAGGCGTCCCTGTGTTCTCTACATAATTTGGGTATCTTTATAGTTTGCAAAAAAGACTGAATTTTATCTGCTGCTGGTTTTTGTGATTTATATAATACTTTGTAGTATTCATTAAAATTGGCAGCTATTTATTCATTCAATTTTTGCTGTTTGCTTTTTGTTTGATCATGTTAGCCAAGTCTGTCGCATTTATTGCTTTTTTCATAGAACATAGCCCTAGATTTGCGCAGTTGTGCAGCTGCCTTTTCAGTTTCAATCAGAGCCTAGTTATTCCCAATATTATTTTGGAGTATGTTTGGGGTGGGGTGGGGGGTGTCTACTGCACCTGAGGTCTCCCAGTGTGTCCCCAACACTCTTTTGGAGAATCTGAACATGTTTTAATGCATTCCTATGGCCATTCAGGAGAGGTCAATGCATTCCTATGGCCATTCGGTGTCCTCCTTTTTAGTATGTTCCGCTCCGAGCTGTGGCCGCAAACCAGAAGCAGCAGGCATGGGCAAGACTCAGAGGGTAAGTGCCTGGGCAGCCAAGAGGGCTTAGAGGAACCCCTGGGGCCAGGATTTGCACCCCATTACACACTTATTCCAGAGTAGTCGCATGGACTTCCATGAAAGTTCTCCAGATTACAGCCCACAGTAATATCTAAATTGTCATCATAGGATTGTGCTTTGCTGTGAACAAAGGTCCACGGGGGTTCCTCTTGGGCATTTTGTTTTTCCATATGAGAGAAAAAAAGTGTGTGAACATTACTACTCAGGATCGACCATCTAGATCAGCTGTTAGCACAAATATACTTCACGCACAACAGGACTCAGAGCAAATTACTTCTGACCAACAGCCAATTTGCTTAAGGGAATGGTGAAGGCAGGTGTTTAACAAGAGTTTCCCCTTTGCATGGCCACTTGTCATGGTCATCCATTCATATTTTTGAAATTTTCTAACAGCTGGTGAGTTTTCTTTTTCATAGGAAAGCTGAGCTTCTGCCAGCTCCACAACATCTTGGAGCCCCACCAGCAGAGCGGGCAGCCCAACTATGGCTGCCGTCCGTCTGCTTGCTGCAGTCCTGCTCTTGGCCGGGGTTTGCCCTAGCAATGCTATAGTGTGGAGGAAGGGCACCATGGGCAGACTGTGGGTCCATTGAGGGAGAGGGGCAATGGGGTGGTAGGAGGTGGGTAGAGTGTGGAGGTGGGTGGGTTTGTTCTTTTATTATGGTATATATTGTGGGATGATGTTTTTAATGTGTTATTATATTGTGTTGTTAGCCACTCCGAGCTGCCTGTGGCAGGAGGTGGCAGGGTATGAATTTTTAAAATAAAATAAATAAATAAATAAATAAAACTGCCTCAGGTGCAGCTGCAAGGGTCCACCCCTGGACTTGCTCCGGGGTTGTGCACCCCTGTGCCCGAGTGAAAATACTCAATGTACTGCCCTTGCTTAATGTCTAACCATTCGTTGTCCAACACAATTTGTCATCATCCACAATACATGCATTTGAAAACTGTTTTTAGGCTTACTGAAGGGTGTTCAAAATAGCGAGACTAAAATGACTGAAATTCTGATTCTGTATATTCAGATCATCCTCCTAAAAACTGTACAGCATTAACACATATGAAGGTTGCAATGGCTCTGTAAAAAAATTAAATTCAGAAAGTCAGATACATCCATTTGCACTGCCAGCAAGAAAATATTCTGCTCAGGAGTTGGAGGTAATTCTGAATGAATTCATTTAACCAGAATGTATGGTGTAGTTTGTGGGCCCAGGATTGTACACATTGAAATGTCAGTTTTGCTTTTTACTCCAATTGTCCTGTCTAGTAATGCCAGCTCTCTCATCCTGCCTACATTGGGAGACATTTTCTTAAGAGGCAGCTTTGGCGTATTGGGCAACTGGTAAGAGGTTTTTTGGAGTTGGGGAAGACAACTCTGTAAAGGTATAAGGGCTCTGTAGAAAGAATAAAATTATAAATACTGGGAAATACTTCTTGACAGCAAGACGTATTAGGGCTGTGGGAGAGACTGCTCAAAGGAAGTGATCGAAGTCCCATCAGCTGGGATAATTAAAACTAAATTGGACAAAAGCCGAACATGAACTGGTGAACAGCAAGGGGATGGAGGGGGTGGTTTAATAGGCAAGTTTAATCTCCAAAGTCTAGGATACATTTTACTTCAAAAGCCACAGGATCAAAACTACTTCCAAAAAAGAAATTACATCCTTGTATGAACAGTAACATGTCTCTTCTGCTAGAGGACAACAGTTGACTTTACTGCTGCTGCACTAAATTTCAAAGCAAGTAGACATCTTCTTAACCATTTCTACTGAGCTGTAAAGTATCTCTCTAAACAAAATCTTTTTTCTCCAACCAAACAAAAATTCAAACTGAATTTAGTTTAAATTTAAAAAAATAAATAGTTATTGGGGGGGGGGGAGAATAATACAGCTCATGAGTTAATATACCAACGCCATCTTCACAAAGCAGTCTCTAGCTGCACGTTCATAGGATTACAGACAAATGTGCTTTTTTGGTAAGATTAACTGTTTATGGGACACATGAAATAGATGCAGAATTAAATTCTTTGATTTATTCTTCTAACAAACCTTTAAAATCAAAATCTGTATTTTCTTCCAAACAGAGTATAAAACTGTCCACTGTTATAAAGCAAATGAAACATTTACAGTGCAAGTCAAGTAGAACAGTGAATTATGTATCAGACATACTGTAACGAACACTAATTGGCAAGCCTGAATGTGTTTATTGGAATTCAAAGGGACACTGTCAACTTGAAAAATATTGTCCCACTTATGCATAATTTCTTTTTAAAATGTACTAATATTGCTGGCCTCAATCCTACAGGCTTCTGGGTGACCCCTGGTTCTATCCAGAACCCTCCTGGCTCCAGTGAGACTGCAAATGAGCCAGACCCACAGTCAATATTCCTCAAGAGAATTGAGATTTTTTTGTTTTACCTGCCCTTCCCTTTCAGGTTTTCTTTTGTTTGTTTTACTTCACACATTTGATAACTGTTGATATAAAACTATGGTCAGTTTCAGTGCTTCCTCTGTCTAATAAAGTAGCTCTTTTTCTGTCTGTCTCTCGCACTCATTCACACACACATGCATAACCAAAAGAGAAGGGGAAAATACATTTTATCAAACAGAGATAGGGTTATAAATCAAAAAGTGTCCCAACAGCAAGAGTAGTAAGTGACTATTTCCACCTTTTTTTTTTTAAAAAAAAGAAGTTTGCTAGATTTCAAGTTGGCACATTTTGTAAGCACTAATCTGGTAACACAAATCTTTTAACAGTAAATTCTCTTTATATTTGTCTATATTATTATTGCATAAATGTTGCATGAATTGTAAATTTAGTAAAGCTATCAAATGGTTGGGTTCAAAATTACCCCCCCCCCTCCTTTTTGGTTTTTAAGCACCATAATTTTGGAACATAAACCAATATTTATCTGGTTTTGAATGGAAGCAGGAATGGCTGATCTGGTATATGTTTTTTGTTTAAAGTTTTCCACATGCTCAGGTTTCAGAAAAAGGGTTAAGAAACTGTAGATATGCAGCAAATATGTAAACCTGTGTGTCCGCAGCCATTTTCAGTTGAATTTCTTTGTTCTATTCATTTTCACACACCCCTGTGTTGCACTGATTTTGTATAACAGTCCAACTCATTATCAGCAAAGTGTTAAATGCCCAGCTCCAAGTTTTCCAGCTCCTTTAGGAGGACAGCCTCTTTCTGAATCTTCTGCAGCTAGAAAAAAACCCACATGGCATTATAGATTTTGTTTAGTACACAAGAGAAAAATTAAACAGCAATATTTACTACAGTAAACATGTACAGTCACTAAGAATAAATCTGCAATCATTTGACCACAGACATGCTTATAGAAAGGGAATTTGATTTCTAGAAGCAAAAACCCAATTTTCCCTAGTAACGCAGTATTACCTTCTGTTCTAATTCTGAAATGATACATGCAAATTTCTGCCTAATACAAAAAAGTAGACATTTTTTATTCAAAATCTTATATTATTGCTTACATTTTGATTATTTTATTGTCTCATTCCCATTCCATGTAGTTTACTATAAAATATATCACACTTACAGAAGAAGCACAAATGCACCGTACCAGAATTATATCTGAAAAGTATCAGAGATTGAGTGCCCTGGAAAAAAAGGCTACTAATTAACTAGAATGTATAATGCAGGACAGTAATACCTGGTTTTTCTCTAGGGGTTTGCCAGAAGCTGCTTGATCTTTTAGCTGTTCAATTGCTTTCAATTTCTGTGAAAACAAAATAAAAGCATGTTTTGACTTTAGAAAAAAAGGTGTAAATAATCTGGGGATGTAAGAAGAGGGAGCATACGCCTGCCATTGGCTGTTCTGCAGTTTCTTCTTTGCAGTGGATGATGCTTTAAGACTCTGCAGACACCCGCTCTCCTCCTACTCTCAGGGACAAGACAGGACAGGAGCTCATTTAGCTGCACTGCCAATACAAGTAGTGACCAGATTTTCCACCTGTCTTAGCTAAATATCTTTGCTTAAATAGAGGAGTAGCTGGAGACCTGCGTGTCCTCCTGGGCAGACAACAACGTGCACTGGGTAATCCTTATAAAGAGCTCAGCTTACACACTGCTTTGATCAGCAACTTGGAAATATTAGGGACCTGATTTTAAGCAGCTATTGTTGTGGTACTATACATATGGGTGAGGAAAACAGATGCTGAGTACAACAGGAAAGGTACTCCCTACCCTACACACGCCTCACTAATGCTATTCTTCATCTCCACAATCAGCCTAGTTCTTCAGAACCTTCTTCCCTTGGAAAAGCCTCTCACCTTCTTCAGGTTCTTTATCTTTTTGTCTACCTCAGGATCCCCTGAGGTTATGGCAGTCATTGTATTGCGCTGTGTACTTTCCAGAGGTGGGGATGGTGTGGATTCCTGATTCCCATCAGCTTTGGCTTCCTGTAATTTATTAAATGCAGAAGTTACTGTAAACCCACTGAATGATAAGTTTGCTGTTTCTGACATGGAAACCCAGAAAAGCAACTCGGTATTTCCCCCTTGCACTGTTTCACGGACTTTGCTGTTTGTGAACAGCTTTTCTGTTATATTACTTGGTACACAGGTAGCAATAAAGCTGCAACATACATCAGAGGTTCTCAATCTTTTTGCAGTCATGAGCACTGGAGTGACGTATGTGATGACTTGGGAGCATTGCATAATTTGAATAAATGATTTATATCAATTTGCATAGATTAACTCTCCCCTCTGCAATTCAGTTTAATTCAATTTGATGCCTCGTATGTGTTAAAGTGCTCCCGAGCACTACTTACAGCTGGCTTGGGGAGCACTTTCACACATTCCCCGAGCACTCGGGTGCTCCTGAGCACCAGGCTGAGTATCTCTGACATACATGGTGTATTAGCCCCACACAAGAAAAAGAAAAGTGGGTCACATCCATATGGTCACGGTAAATGAAAGCTCAGGTTCAATTGACTAAAAAAAATTAAGCCCTTCATGTAGCTGCAAAGCACAGGTAGAAATGGGATTGAAAGGCTTCCAATATACCATGATCTGATGGGAGATCCCATCACGGTGATGAGAAATTAGTTCAGTTTTGAGATCATTTAGACATTTGCCTCTCGGCTGAGACTACAAAGAAGAGTCTTAGAAGTGCAGAAATGAAAACACAAACAGAACCAAATGTACCACTCTCTTCCACATGAGGCAATGGATCAGACACAAATAGGAATGAATTTCAGTTGTTACCAGCTGGGGCCAGGTTTGAGTGCAAAACCTAAAAAGGTAAAAGACTCTGTATCCCACATGCCTGCCAACCCTCTGAAATTCAGCATTTCATCCACCAATGGATGTATTGCTTCTAGCTCAAAGATCTTTACAGTGTACTGGTTAACAGATTTATAAAAATAAAAGCAATATCATCCTTAAGAAGGTTAACACTGAAAATACCTGCTTAGCAGCTTTCTTTGCCTCATGCTTCCTTTGATTTTTGAGTGCTGTTTTAGACAATGGCTTATCAGTGCTTCCTGATTGGGGTTTCATGTTCTGTGGTGGCTCCTCCTCATGCTATGGAATAAGATACAAAGTTATTAAGTGCACAACATATACTTTAAAATCCTACAGGAGAAAAACACTTGGTAACTTCCATTTGTTCAATTTTCTGCAAGGGAAGAAATGAGTGTGTCCCCATTTTGCTTTTTAAATAGATGAAAGCAGCCAGGAAAAGGTTTCATATTCCCAAAAGAATCATTTTCCTGCTTTTTTCAAACTGGCATTTAAGGACCTCCCTTCCTTAGTATCTTCTGTTTCATCCCCTTGTTTGTCATGTTGACAAACTGTAAAATCATGACATCACAGGTACCAAGCAGGTAAAAACATGAACAGCCAAGAAAGACACGATTCTTAGTCAGGCAACCATATGGTTTTGTTCAAGCTTACTTAATTCAAATCTTAGATGCATTTGGGGAAAAAAGCTCTCTTTGCTACAAAGTCAGCAATTCGGCCTGTCGCATTAAGAGCTAAGAAAGTTCCCCAACAGTTCTTCAAACCTTCAAGGAATTCTTTAAGAAATATAACAACAAAAGGACTAAGTTTCCAAAGTGAGAAACAGGATGAATTTTAAATAAATGTGTTTTCTTTAAAAAGAAAAAAAGGACCAACATTTTTTTTTTGCAACTCGCCTTAAAAAACCCTTTGACAAGAAAATTCTATCATATAACCTATATACACACATACATATATACACACACACACACACACAGTACTGGTATCTATATCTATATACTGGATGGATGGATGGATGGAGAGAGAGAAAATATATATTTGATATACTAATTTTAGTATGTCAAGCAAATATTCAAATGGTATTTAACTTTCCAACTACAGCCCTTGATGCCTTTTTCTGCTACCATAAGGTAGCACAATGTAATTCCCAGGTTTTTTTTCATAATGAAATCTTTTAGTAACTCAATTTATGCAGTGCTCGTGAAATCAGATATAAGCATAATGACTGGACACACAGAGTTCATTGCTCCTTTGATGACAGAAGCTCAAAAAGAAAAGCCTTATTAAAGACAGACAGAAAACAAATCAAGGCCACATCTTTGCTTACAAGGCTACTTTTGAAGACTGATTTAGCCTTGTTTTTATGTTCCTTTTCAAAGGCTGTTCCCCATAGAAGAAAAGTGGTTTAAGAGGCAATAGATTTTTGCTGATTTCTGCTGGATCAGTCTCAGAAGACACTATCATTTTGGGTTCATCCATTCTCATAAAGGGCAAAACTGCCTGGTAGGCAGAATGAGAAAAGAGGACAGGCAGCGTTTCCAAATAATAGATTAAACCACTGCCCAGCTGCTACAACTTTAGCTCAGGCCTTCTTAAATCTCTGTGCTAAATCTGTGCTGACTTGCCTATCAACTGTGGGCAAGAGTCCTGCGTGGCTCAAAAGACTGCATATCCTCACCAACAGAAGTTGGTCCAATAATAGATAATCTGAACTACTTTGTCCAACTAACACTTCATTCACAAAAATTCCCCCAAACAGATGAACAAACCAAAGTGGGGGCAATAGGTCTCCCTGCCCATGCAGACCACTTCTGTTGTTTAACAACAAGAGCCAAAATTTCCAATTGTGTTCGTGCTGCTGCTCCAAGTTTCAGAAAGCATTTCTCTGCCACTAGCGAGAAGCAGAACAGTGTTTCTGGCCTAGAAAGATCAACACATTTTGAGTGCATATTCCTACAAAAGAACTGGAGAACTGGCTGTGAAAGAAGTTTATTAAAAGTAATGTTTTTTTAAAATAAAAAACCTAAAGGCCAAGATTGACCTGGTCACTACCAGCCTCCCACCGCCTTTCTAAAAAACCCAAAACACACAACAACCCAGACAGACAGACAGAATGACAAACCCATTAACACGTTATCCAAGTGAGATGAGCTTTACTTACAAGCTTGGAGCTAGTTACAGGTTTGTTTCTCAGAGCTGGGGGTCTATAAGCTTGGGCGACCTTCGGCTCGGCACTGGGCAGTTCACTTGGAACAGCCTGGTAGGCTACTGCTTTTTCTGGAAACACTCCATCCAAAAATGGTTGCCAAACAACTTGCCATAATTCTTCATTTGCTGGGACTTCATATTTGTGTAGAACCGAGCCAGTATAATGACAGATCTTGTAGCCATTACCAACTCGTAGCCTTGGAGAACAAGTAGCAGTTACTACATGTTCCCCGTCAGGGCACCAAGCAAAATATGTAGAATCCGATGCTACCGGCTTTGAAATAAGTTTGTAATTTTTAATGTCCCACACCTCCATTTGTCCTCTAAGATTTCCAAATCCAGCTAGTACTAAGATGCATCCTTGAGGGCTGTAGTATGCAGCATTACGAGGGCCAGTTCCAAAATCAAACACAGGGTCACACTTGAGGTTGAAAACTGTAGCTTTAGCAGGCATAAAACCATACACGGCACAAAATTCTGTGGAATTGGGATTCCATGCTACATCATAAATAGGACCACTCTTTGCTAGAGGAAAAACATAATTAAAGTTATGATATTTTATTTACATTTGTTTTAAAAAAGCATGGATTATCGATCTTTGCTGATGACATGGTAACTACGCTGATACTGCCTTTTGGCAATATCGTTGATATAAAGTAGCATCTGATCCATTTCCAATCTTACAGGTACAGGATATTGAACTTTTAAGCTTTTCACTAGGCCAGGAATGCACATTGTTTGCTTTGTGTATCTGACCAGTGAAACTTTGTTTGTGGAATAGGGGGGGGGGGGGGGGGGGGGGGGGGGGGGAGGGAGGAGAGAAATAGAAATGTTATTGTTCCCTTTCAATTAAAAAAAATAGTGGCTGTGTGAAACTGCTCAAGGGTTTGCAATGTTAGAACAAGGGAGAGAAAAACTGAGAAGCATCTAGCAGTGGAGGTAAACTAGTCAATGCTGAACAGAAAATACACTGTATAATATGGTTGTGCAGTTTGCCATAGTTTTCCTGTTTTCACAACAGTGTAACACAGACATTTTTGTGCCTAGTACCAAACACGTGGCTGACTCTTCAAATAATAATTAACATAAATGTTGACTTAATATGTCAAAATATCTTTTCTACCAAAAAATTTGTTGAAAGTAATTACTGAATGCAAAATTTATTTATTTTTAAAACAAAGGAAATCTTACTAATTTCCTTCCAAACAAATATCTAAACAGCAGTTAGAAACCACAAAACTTCATTAGAAATATAATTGAATTATTAAGTCATTTGCAAAATAGTAATTGAATTACTAAGGCATACTCAAAAAAGCCAATCCCAGTTGGCAAAGGATATGTACCTAAGTCAAAACTAATTTTAGTCAGCAATTTAATTCCTCTCAGAGGAATTGTGTATGATCCTGCCAGTTTTTACAGCCAAATGAGCAAGTGTGTTGGTTTGCAAAGATATTACAGGATTTTTAGTATACACGAAAACTGGTTCCTCTAGCAATTGACATAATGCCATGTAAATACCACAACAGTCACTTACGCAGTTGTACAACAGCACTTTCTCCATTTGATGCAATGTAATGCAAGGTTTGCTCTCCGTAATACGAAGCTCCCGTTTTATCGACATCTGTGCTGGCTATTACTAGGACAGCAGTAGCTAGTCAGGGTGCAAAATATAACATAATTAGATGTTTAAAATGGAAAACAACAACAGGCTCTTCGGTTCTGCTTTTAAGTATTTTGAACAGAACTACTATATCCATCTACACACAAACCCTGAGAATTTTAGGTACGGCTGATTGAGAATTATAATTAAGAATTTTAACCAAACAACAGACATTTTCTTTATAAACCGTGTTATTGAAGTCTCAAGTTTTATCATAATCTACTTTACATCTGAACTTTCTCCTCCTTGACATTACACAAAGGAGATGTTTTAAGGGCATGTAAGGGACTTTACCAAAACCTTCTCATTTACTACTGTTTTATACAGGCAAATACACTTTTTACTGGTGTAAATAACTTTAATACATGCTTAATACTAGAAGAGATAACTTGAGCTTTTGATTTAACTAAGTTTAACTATGAATTAGCTTTCACAGTTAAACGTCTGCTATGTTTTTAGACGTTTTGCTAAAAATTATAATTATACACAAGCCACATAGCACAAGGGAGCAATCTGAACCGTGTGTACTTCCTATCTTACTATAGCTTGGATAAGGAAAGATAGTGGAGTACAGCATCCTTAACTCATATCTGCAGAGCTTTGTTTTTGTAGGAAAACATTGAAGAGTGATATGTAAAAGAAAGCGTGTTTGATCAACAAGAATTAGGCTGATGTAGCCATACAAAACAGCATGACGGCTAAACACACAAAGGGTGTCTTTAGACAAGTGCCTCCCCACCCATTATACATGTTGCAGGGCCGCATTGGCACCCTATGCAGCCCTGCAACATGCATGATGGGTGGGTAATGTGTGGGGAGGCGCTTGTCTAAAGATACCGAAAGCTGAGAATGTAAAGTGTTGTGTGTACAGTGGAGAGAAAGATATGCGTGAAGACTTGAAAGAGGAAGAAAAATTGAAAGCAGAGTTCTAGATCGTGACAAGATTACTCAGGGCAATGTAGGCAACGTAGGAAAACTTTATACAGTTTGTTAAATTGTAGACAAGCAGGTGTCAATGGTACAGCAACTACAAGGTGTAGACAAACACAGGATTAAAATTAAAACTGTTAGGGCTAAAGTTGCATTAATATGCTTTTGTTTTTAAGCAATTACATTCACATCCACACCATACATACAAAAATAGTACAAGTAAGCAAAATAACCAAGCCTTAGCCTGATAATGAAAATAAGAGATTAACTGTAGAGCTGTTATACCTTTACTATTCCATAGCATTGTCACCTTATCATCTTTAAAGAAGCTTTTATTGGCCAGGGCAGAATGAGGGCCGCCAAAGTTCGGGTACTGGTACAGTCTTACAAATGAGGGCGCACCCTTGCTTCCAGGAACGTACACAGCAACCTAAGTCAATAACACACTGTTAAAATGGGGAGACACTGGGTAAAAACTAAATGTGATGTGGGCCCGCATTGGCCCAGGAGTCACCCGCAATGAGTGGTCCTTGATGCCAGATATCGGCCTGGGACTGCCTCGGGGTGGGTGGGCAGCTGGCCCCCTATGTCCTCAGAAAATGTCCATGGACGCAGCCCAGGCCAAGGGCCAACGAAGGCCAGCATGTTTTTTCGGCCCCGCCATTCCCACCCCAGGGCAGGGGCCGCCATGGCTGGTTGCCATGGTGGGGGGCAGGGTGCTGGAAGCAGGGTGGGGGTGGCCACTCACAAATTTGTTGAGCTCCCTGCCCTACCCGGTGGCATACAAGTGGCGGAATGGCGCTCCGGCCACAGGCATGTTAGCTCGGTGCCCCTCCCCAACGTGGGGAGGGGTGGCTATCATTTCTCACCCCAGGCTGGGGAGCCATCATGCCACCCACACATCTGTTTTTACCCATTGTTCGCAACAGCAGCGCAAAGATCAAAGTAAAATTATTTCTAAAAAGAACAGTAACGGTAAATCGAGATTACGAACAAACGCCATACATACCTTGCTTGGCTGATCTCCTGGTGATAACACATAATCATTAACTTTTTGCAAATGCAGCTTGTTTGCGATAGTATCTGCAAAATGACAATTGTGGTCAAGATAATGACAATGTTAATCTCCATTATTTAATGTTCATTTAATTCAGCCTACAGTATTGACAAAAAAGGAAGTGTATATATAAGCATGAAAAGCTTTTTTGTTTGGCATTCTAAAGTTCATATTTCCTCGCAGCTTTGGCTAGATTTATTTTAATCTCAAATATAGGATGATAACGATCTGAAATGTTTCCAAACCTTGGCACCAACTGAACCAAACCTGGATTTGTTACATTCTGCAAGCTTTGGAGAACAGTTCAATTGCAGTGTTTTCTTCCCCAACCCAAGTGAGAGCTAGCGTCCCGCCAACTCATCTTAACTATGGCCGCTTTCTCACGTTACCTGGGAGGGGCAGGGGAACTTTTGTGAGGGCAATCACAGCTCTATTCTCATGGAAATTATTGCACGTCGGAATGAGCTGTTTTGATTTTCTTCTGTGAAAACACCTTGTGATTGTAAGAGCTACATCAGGGGAGCCGGTCGTACACAAGTGTTCGTTCTTGCAGGAGAAAAGTGGAATAGCACATTCCTACACGCACCAATTTCTGTGAAAAGAGAGCTGTAATTGCCCTCACTGAAGTTTCCCCTCCCAGGTAATGTGAGAAAGCGGCCTATATTCTCTTCAGGTAAAACAATAGCCATTCCCACATATCCTGCTCCATTTTCTAGGTTTTCACAGACAGAAGTGAAGCAACTGTTCTCCATAGCAGCCCCTTTAAACAGGACTACTCTGTACACGTCACTACCTGCTGTCCACAGGTAACAAAAAGGTGCCTCCTACCCCCTCATGAAACTTTAATGGTATTAGGTGTTAAATAAGGATTTAAACCATTCTCGCAAAAATGAGAGAAATGCAGAAGAGGGGGAAGAAAACCAAAGGGGGAAACACGTCTAGAATGCAATATAGCTTTCTTAGGAAGCTTGACGTACTGAAGTTGTTGTTTTCAAAAAAGTGCAGTTCGTTGTTCACATTCCTGGTACAAATGCTTTCATCGTCTGACCAGCATGGGCACCTGTGATTAAAGAAAAATAATATAAAAATTGAGAAAGGCAGACATTATCTTGTCGTGAAAAATAAAAGTTTAGACAGATTATAAAATGCACACACAGAGAACTAGATAGTTACTAATGGTGCTGTCATCCCCTTCTCTCAGCTCCTGGCCCACAAACCAGTTACTCCAGAACAGTCCGCTGAAGCCCACAAGGTTTCACTGGCGCTAGTTCAGAGTAAGTGATTTGTGCGTTGCAGCTAAAATCATACATTTTGGTGGTCCTATTACACAGCTGTATAAACTGGAAGTAAAACAGCTGTGATACAAACTGAATGACTACACTTGTGTACAAGGATACCTCCTCATTATCAGCCTACAAGCAGGCATAAAACAATTCAAAAAATTTTATTTTCATGCCCATGTTTTAGTTATTACATTTATTTGTAAATAATTAGCGCTTTGAAACTTTACTAACCAGTTCTGCATCTTTTTCTGGATGAAAGACTTTAAACATTTCCCAGTTTTCAGATCATAAAGTTGTAGGTTGGGTGTCCCTGCTGTACCATCTTTGCCAGCTGTAAAAAGACAACACATGTTTGCAATTGGTTTCAGATCCCATTCCAACAATAGAATCTCATGGCGATGCAAGGTGTCAAATACCTTTACAAGTGCTCAGTGCCTTGCAGGATCAAGCCCAAATTCCAGCAGGCCTACTTACTCCCTTTTCTGTTCCATCAGCATAAGGTTTCACCAACTCCATCTTTGGATCTGTTCTAACACCTGCCCTCTCTTCAAACTGGAGGCTACACTTCTCCAGCTCATTTCCCTTCCATTATAAAACACACCCACCATACTTCTTTATGATGCTTCTGGTTGTTCCTAGGACCGTAGTTAATTATCCAAGTTTATGGGTTGCTATTTGCTAAGATGTTTAGGTATTTACGTTACTGCTTTTTGGCTTACGAAATGAATTACCATTTTTGAATTACAACAACAATTCATTATACTAAAAAGGCATTTATTGCAGAGCCAACCTTTCATTATCTTCAGTGGTTCTTGCTTATTTTTTGATTTCTAGTTTCCAATATGTAATTCAGCAATGTTATCAGTCTAGCATGGCCTCAACAGGAGTAACACCCACTGACAGGTTTCCTCATATAAAATTGTTATTTATAAAATAATGGCTGATTATTTACAATTTTGTTTTCATGCCCCAAAGTGTTAGTATCATTAATATTACTTAGCCCTTGTGAAGCGTATTCTCTGCACTGCTAATACACAGTAGCAGGCAAGCCCTAGTACCACCTTTCTAAAGCAACAAAACGCTTAGCAAGAAACTGCTATTTTTACACAAACAGATCAATTTACTTATATGGCTCTCATCGCCAGAGCGTAAATATTCTTTTTTTTATTACCAATGGGGATCTAAGGCACAGGGGTCACTGATCCACCATGAAGCAAGTCACACCAGCTGCCCTTCCTCTGGGATCAGAAAAAAGAAAAGGAAAGAAAGGGTTTGGCTTGCCATATAAATCCACTTCATACAGCCAGCCAAATGGCAAATACAATGGTTCCGTGTGGGAATGCCCATTGATGGATGATCTTTGGTAGGTAAGTTGTCCTCAGTGAGTAGACTTCCCCCAAAATTCCCACAACAAATTGGAGTTACAGGGGGATCATACAGTGCTATTTTCCAAGTTCTGTATCTCATGAAATATGGCACATAGAAATGAATACTGTGTCGAATCCCATGTTTTTGAGGTCAAGGAAACCAATGGACATGTATTCATGACTGTCAAATAGATTGTAATTAATCAGCAGACATAGATATGGGGTTTTACGCTTTATTTCCACCTTTCATACACAACCATAGAATGCAAATCCATACACATAAAAGACATTCAGTGTACAAGTTTAGTTAGAAAACATTTACTTCCATCTCTAAGAATCAATCATACTGTAGAAATATATCCCCACATTTCGTTCTCTGATGTGACTGCTGTATCTGTGGCATTGCTATCACTTGCAGATCTGTCTGTATACAGGTTTCTTCAGAGAATTCTTCATCTTCTTCGTCTTCCTTCAGACTCACTTTCATGGGCATCAAGTATACACTACTAGTCATCAAACCAAAATTTGCAGGCAGTGGAACGGTCGGTGATACTGTACATGCTTGTTGTCACAGAAACGTTTGGTAAGAAGCTCTCTGCACATGGGGCAGCAAAGCGCTGGATGTAGGAGGAAGGAGTTTGTCAATGGCACCATTACTAGCTCTGGAATCTTAAGCTTCAATCTCCTTGCTTGTATGAGATAACGTTTTGTTTGTTCATCTTTCACGTTTCCATAGTATGCCTTAACGACAAATTCCAGAAGCCATGTAGGAATGGACATTGGTGGATTGGTGTCACATCCAAAACTTGAAGACCATCTGGGACGTTCTCATTTCCACAGACTTCTTTCAATAAAGTTACCTTTGACTTGTGATATGAAAGAGCACTTGTTTTGTCACATCCTCGGTTAAGGCATGGAAAACGACAAGAGGATGACATTTCTTCTCACCAAGGTTGGTGGCAATTTGATGCAGAAGGACGAGTCCGCTGTTAATACTTTGCCACAACTGGGAGTGGGACATGGAAGTAGATACTGCTGTAACATCTATTAAACCTGTAGCTACTATTAAAGCATGATGTCGAACATCGCATTTGAGGCAAGAAAATTCACGGGTCAGTCTCATCCAAGGTCGCATACAGGTATGGGCATTTGACAGTGGTTGTGGTATGCAATATGTAAGTTTTCCAATCTAAACCACCTCCAGTGACTAGTGTTTGATCATCTTGCAGATGTAAGGTAGCAGTGCCCATGCAATGTTTAAAGAAACTTTACCAGCTCTGACTTGTTCTCTTCTTCATCTAAGAATGCATCCGTACCAGGTGGAAGGTGTTGATCTAGGCCTGTAATAGTTATGAGTAGTGCTGACAATACTTCTTGACCTCATCACACTTCCTGACTTGTCTTTCTTGATCCTTTATGACATCTTCGTGCAAACATCCACAACAAGATCAAACCTGGTGTTGGAAATATCTCTTCCTGTGAGTTCCAATAGGTGAAGGATATGCCGTAACAGTTTATCAGCAAAATTTCCAAATGTTTGACAGTCTATGAACTGTCAAATCTTGAAATAGATGAGATTTGCCCGATGGAACATTTAATGGTATAGCTTTTTCAGCATCCGATATGCCATCTTCTAAAGCTTGCATTAAAATACTCTTGGTCTTCTTCAACAGGGTTCCATTGGCAGACAACAGTGCACATAGATTTGTTGGATTGAGTTCATTAGTCATAGCTTCCTCAGTTGTCTGCCCTTGCAGAATGAGCTTGCTGAAACAACCACTACACTTTCTAAATGTTGTCTTAGGAAATTTCTTTGCCTTTTATTTAATTCCGAATTTTTGTATGTTATTTCTTTTTGATTGGATCTGAAAGAAGCTGCTCGTTAGTATGCAGTTGATTCTGAACAAATACCAGCATTTGTTCTCTTTCTTTATCACTTGTATACACAAACCAGAGTATGTAGAGGTGCTTTATATCTTGTTGCAATGTGAATCAAATTACCATTTTTATAAAAAATGAATTAAACTCTCCTGCAAACACAGTAGTAATTCTCAGGACATCTAACTCATCATGAACCATCCATTTTTGACCCAGCTCAGCATTTTTTGCATAGCCCACTTCTGTAAGTCCATACGTGGCAACTGATGCTGTCATCGTATCAGCCATGTAATGTACTGTAAGAAACCACCTCTCCCTTGCTGATGTGTTCTGTATAATACCCACGATGGATCCCTTTGCTGTTCTGTTTAATGATTGCTCAAGTCATAAGTCAGGGCCAACTTTGCTGAAATTGTTCTGTGTGGTTCTTATAGAGAATCCTCCCACTTGTAGCTCTTTACACACTATCAGCACTGTCAGGAAGTCTTTTCATATCTGAAAGATAAACTGTCAAACATCTTGCATAGTTCAATTTGTCTAAAGCAAAGCCATATGGAAGGATCTCTGTAACAGTTGCAGTGTGCAGGTTGAAGTCCCTTACTCTGTCGGCCTTAAGTAATCGGAGCATGATACCACACATATTCCAAAGACCAATCCAATAGTCAAAAGTTGGTGACAGGAAACTGTGACGGCTAATATAATTCCCAAGATCACTGAGAATTAATTTGCACATATCATTTAACCTTTCAACAGAACATTATTATATTTCAATATCAGGAAATCAATTGTTGGCAAGCCTAGCTTGCTCACAGATATCCCTTACATCATGACTATCATTCACAAATTCATGCCACAGGAGACAGAACAGAGCTTCAAATACAGATGCAAATGTCCTTGTCGCTTTGTTTACTGCTTTTCCTTTAAAAATGTACCTAGCTATGGAATTTGTGACAATGGAGAAAAGTCTTCCACTAGAATAACGATCCCCAATCATTTCCAGGAAGTTCATTAGCAGATGAAATGTTCCAATTCGTAAAACTGTGTGTTTTAACACTTCTAGTTCGCATTTTGTATCTTATGAGCGATCACATGCACATGATATGGCAGTGTAAGTACTGATGTGTTTTGTCCGAGGGCATTTGCACATTCTTTACTGCCAACCATTAACTCACGAACTACCACTGTAATGTTATTGGATTTCACCTACTACATCTGGTTCAGTGGTCTCATGATCTCTCATAAGAGTGACATAGTAGCCCTTCCATAGTAGTAGTATGTTCTGTTCCTCAATGGGTTCAGCTGCCATCACATGTTGACAGAGCAACCATCCGATACCCTTGGCAGATTTCACTGGTTATTATGTTTGAATAATGTTCACTTTGAAACCATCTGTCTGACATTTCACCAACATGACAAGAAATATTTACAGTTTTACTGGGACCAGGAGATGCTGGACAATGATCCTGTAATAGTATAACACTTTTGAACTGCCAAGAGCAATAATGGGTATTTTCAGACATTACGTGGTCAATGTCCACCACCGTCAATTCCCTGTGGTGGCTTGGACCACGTAACGTCTGTTGGGGGGAACGGATGTTCCCCCCGAGATGTTACCACGGCGTGGGATCACATTCACCACGCGAGCTGCCAAAGCGGCAGGGCTGGAGGTCGTCACATGTTGAAGGCGATTCCCTCCGTGGTGACCCCCGCCGTCACGTCTGGACAGTGGCCACGGCCCAGAATCCCCGCAGGGAGTCCAGCCCATGGCCATAGCGGGCGAGCGCTGCGGCGGCATTGGCAGCGGCGGCCGCCCGTCTCCCCAGAGGGCGGGCGCCGGGGAGCATGGAGGGGGCGGGGCCCCGCAGTCCCTCTTGGGCCCCGCAGTCCCTCCCCGATTCCCCGCCGGGATCCCCCGGCACGTCTATTAGGGCGTGACGGGTCATCCTGGCAGGGGATCATTTCATTGATTTTGTGACGGGGCCAATTGGCCCTGTCACGTCTGAAAATACCCATAGTGCATCGTATTTCAGTGGAAGGTGTTTGAATGTTCCAGGCTGCCTTTAGACTGCTATTATTGATGTTGCACAAGTTTTTGCTCCTTAAAGAGAACCTGTCTTTGAAGTCAAGATTGTCAAGGACCTCCTGAACGAGTCGGCCAGGTACATATGGTTCAATATTCCATTGGATGAAAATATGTTCTTTATTAGCAGATATGGATTCCTTTTCAGCTATGGCAATTAGATGTCTCCTAACAATATGATGCTCAATAACCTAACCAATTCAATTTCTGAAGAAATTCTTCAGTTCTATATGTTTGGTAAAAAGAACATGCTAACAGCAAATGCTTGACTGTCAGTACATGTCCTTTAGTCGCTACATGGACATCTTCGATAAGCTCAGTACAATTCTTTGGACGTGTTCACTGCTATACCCATGGGATAAATCTTCTCCTGCTTTTAGAGTCAGTTATCCAGGTAAGAAGGAAACCAGCTGTTATTGTAGTGTCTCTTCAATAAATGTATGCGTATCAAGAAACAAAACAATTTTGTCTGCTTTGTTCCATCTTCCTTCTCTACAGCTTTCTTCAGAATCTTAGCAGCATGGTAAAGTACAGTCTTGGAGGGATGAGAATCATCAGGCATTTTCATTTCCAATCCCGCTAAGTTTTCATCTCATGTGTATAACTGAACAAATTTTTGCAACAATACAGCACAATCAGTTGTTTTGCAGTACACTAATTTCGGCAAATTTCTTTGAAATGGTTGTGAAAACTATGGCTGTGGAAAGAGCTTCTTCCTGAGTTATTATATTCTTTCTCGACAGTTCTCATGAGTGCAATACTAGTTATCTGTTTGTACAGATCTGCAACTGAGTTCAGTCTAAAATGTCACCCAGACGCTTCATCAACCGCAAATGGTAAAAGTTAAAGTTGTATTACCCGTTCCTGATGTTTTCAGAGCACGAAGGTAGAATGCTGTGTCTTTTTTGGTTCCGGTAATCATACAAGTAGGCCTCATTACAAGAATTATCGTAGGAGTTAGCTGCTACCAAATCAATGACACCAAGTATTCGCATTGCTGCATCGTCATCATGAAATGTTGCAGTCCCCTTCTTTTCATTACTTAATTTCAGGGTTTGCACCAAATGTAATGTAGAATCTGATTTCCAGCATTGTTTTGTGCAATATATGCAAGCTTTCTTATCGTAGGGAACCTGGTGACGTGTTGCTCTAACATACGCCTTTGAACAGCTTGATTTGGGCAGTTTCACATGGTTGAACACGCGATGTATCAGCAGATGGTTCAACCTCAGGTGCATGTTTTGATTTAATACAGTAATCTCTGAAGCACGTCCTATGCCAAGTACAGCCACTGTCACTGAGATTTGAAAACGGTTTCTTTCGCAGATATACACTGTCTTGTAGCTCTACCATAGCTTCTTTTAGTGGTAGGTAACCTTTACCTGTTGGTTTCTGTACAACACTCGTCTTTGTATGTGTAAGGCATATCACACACCTCTTTTCACCCACTGCTAGGTGAGGTTGTTTAAGCACTAGGGTTGAAGTAGAACTGTGTTGGGAGGAACTGTCTTTAAGATTAGTCTTGTTCAGAAGCACTGCACTCTGCTGTTAAATCTTCCATATTGCTGGCTCCTCATATGCTTTTATGCATCAATGTCAACAGAAAACCATAACCTATAAAACATGAAAATGGAGATACAAGGTACTATTTTCAAATTAATGTAGTCCAAGTTTTACAAAACACAGCTAAAACAATGCCTGAATTATGGAAAAATCAAATCTTCAAGCAAAATGGTTGCTGAGTTACACTGGAACAAAGTCACAAACTTACAAATCCGCAAACGTGTTAACCCCATATACTCAGTTTTGTACAGAAGTTAGATAAAACAATAATACAGCACAATCTTTAATTTCCTTGATCTGGAAAACATGGGATTCGACACCATATTCATTCTTCTATGTGTCATATTTCATGAGATAATGAACTTTGAAAATGGTACTGCATGATCCCCCTGCAATTCCAATTCGTCGTGGGAATTTTGGGGGAGGCCTACTCAATGAGGACAACTTACCTGCCAAAGATCATCCATCAATGGGCATTCCCACACGGAACCTTTATTCATCATGCTTACTGTGATGAAATTGTAAGACCTGGCTGTTCGCCCAGGCCTTTGGGAGGGAGGGGTAGGGTGGGGTGTTTTTAGTTCCCCCACCTACCTGGGTTTTTATGTTGTATCCAGTCCTGTTTTAATGTTTTATAATATTTATGATAATTTTTATTGTTTTTATTGTGTTTTAATTCTTTGGAAGCCGCCCCAAGCTGCGTGGCAGGAGGGGCGGGGTAAAAATATATGGAAATAAATAAAATAAATAAATAAATTATTACTTCCTATTAATACTGAATAACCAATACAGCTGAGAGACAAGTTTATTCCAGCTTACACAAGCATAAATGGGGTTGCATTATTTAATTTATTTATTTACTTATTCATTCATTCAATATACTTCTATCCCGCCCCCTCCTGCTCACAGAGCAGCATTAGACTGACAGTCTGTTGTACTACAGAGCCTTTACTTAGGGCTCCGTCACACATCATTCTCCTGGATGTCAGGGAGCCAATTTGTGAATTAGCCCCTTAGGCTGTAAGCTTTTGGGGACAGGGCTCTCAAGTCATGCAATTTATCAGGTGAGGGGAGAAAAAAACATGTTTTTACTTGTAAACTTGGTGCATGTAACATGAAAATCATTTCCAGAAAGCATGGAGCTCTATAGTGCCATTTTTAAACACAGAGAGAGAATTTCCAGGACAGCTGCAAATTAAGCAGTAAATCCCAGATATACTAGAACATACAAGCTCCATGCTTCTGTGCCCTGTAGTAGAAGGAAACAGTTTGCTGAGTGTTTAGCAATACAACCAGTCAACAGCTCAAGAAAAAGCCACAATTTCCCCCCGTTTATATAGAAAAAAATTACGAATCAAGATTTCAGATAAGTTGCTAGGTAAATCCTCAAAGTCACATACATGCACGTATCCTGTTCAAACTCCTGGTTCTTACGTTCAAATCGCTCCATGACCAAGCTCCCCCTTACCTCTCGGACCTAATCGCCCTACGCACTCCTGCACGCGCTCTCCGCTCTTCCTCTGTCCCCTCCCTCGCTCTCCCTCGTTTCTCCTGCTCGCCCAACCGCCTTCGTCCCTTCTCCCTCGCTGCCCCGCATGCCTGGAACTCCCTCCCTGCCGACATCCGCCTTGCCCCCTCCCTCCGCTCCTTCAAATCCCTCCTCAAGACCCACCTTTTCCATGCTGCCTTTCCCAATGCCCTCTAGTCTTTCCCCTTGCTCTTACTGTCAGCCCTCCTCTGCTGACTGCTGCTACCGACCACCTTGTAACCAAGCCAAGTACACGCACCTGAGACTTCGCATCCGCCTGAATGTTTGTTTGTCTTCTCCCATGTCTCTCCCGCTGTCCCCTCTCCTTGTCTCCCCCTCCTTGTCTTTTAGATTGTAAGCCACAGGCAGGGACCGCATCTGATTGTATGTTCTGTACAGCGCCAGGTTACTACTGGCGCTTTATAAATGTTTAATAATAATAATAATAAATAATAATGCAGTCCCTGCTAACCTTTGAATTCATCACTGTGTCAAAATGATTCTTTTGGTTTCACTGCACCCCTTCACTTACTGCCCTGTCCATTCACAACCATCTTATCTTTCACCGTACTGCCCCGACTGTGGCTCTCCACAGTTGGCAAACACTTTTTTTTCAGTTGCCAAACCTCATCACACCTAATGTCTCTTAAAATCCCCACCTTAAAGTTCCATTTTCTTTTTCCTCAGGTTTGATTCCTTCCATAAAAGTTGTGGGTTTTTTGTTTTTTTTTAAAGCTATATTTTATAGCTATACTGGGCTGTATTTTTGAGAACTGTGCACCTATGCTTTGACTAATAGATGAGACCATTGGTTCAGCAAGTCTGGTTTCTCACCAACACCAGCAGCTGATACTTCATGTTTCAGAAGACCTGTTCTATTTCCTTCCGTTAGGCACCTAAACAAACTTACAATATTTTCTAACTGCAGGAAGATTTTTTATGACCCTTTGGCAAATTGCTGTGCTAATTAAGACTAGTAGGGCTGTTGAAAATACCATGCATTTTTGCAGACAGTGAAATACTCACTTGTGTAGGCTTGCCATGTTGCCAGGACAGTATTTTTTGGCGACAATTCAAGGCAAACTACCTTTGGCAGATCAAAAGAGCGCAGTAAGCCAAGATTGGTGACATTCCCAACATTTAATCTGGAACCAAGAAAGGTCATTTAAACAAAGCATGATTAGATTAGTTAATTAACAGCCAGAGTCTTTCCTAAGTTTGGCTCTTCTAGAGCTATTTTACACTTGAATGATGTAAGACCATAGTGCTATTTTTCCTTTGAACAAAGTACTCATTAAAATAACATTGGGTGAAAACAGACATGACGCTAACCACCCTTTAACCACCCTTGGTGGTCATTTATTCATGTTTCAGGGCTGCATAGGGCACCAATACAGCCGTGCAACATGCATAAATAACCACCAAGGGTGGTTAAAGGGTGGTTAGCGTCATGTTTGTTTTCACCCATTGTTTAAAACATACCCAAGAAAGTAGAAATTAAGTTATTAGTTAAAAAGTAAACGACTGGGCCCGAAATGTAACAAATGCTCATGTGTGCTTAATTTTACTACCACGAGATTTGGGACCTGTACGATTTACATTCTCAGTGCAAATTTAGACTGGTCACACACACGTACACAAAAACTTGCTATACTTCTGTAATGTTAAAACTGGGCCACAGAGAGACAGAAGCAAAGAAGGACAATGTTAAACCTTACAAGGTCTGACATTTTAAATCGGGGACTCACTTTCCCGCATCCCCAAGTCAAGAATGCCTCTGGGCCAGAGTCCAAAGGTTATTGTATTAACAAGCTCAAGCAATAGCCCTAGATGCTGCATGTTAGCCAAGTCTAAAAGTGGATGATGACCTACATGTATCACATCGCATTCTAAGACCACTAAAATAAAACTGTTAACACCAGTTAACATTTGGTTATACCCTCAGTGATTACGATAGAAACCCCCAATTTTAAGGTGTTAAAACAAGTTCTTATCCCCTTTCTCCAGTCATTTCCCATGTGTCACATGACAAAGAGACCTTTGGTTGGAGAAGTCTTCACAATAAAGGCAGAATCCATTCTCTAAGCAATGGCCCAATCAGGTGAAGTGATAAGAGTCCTCAATTCCACTGACTTCAGCGGAAGATTTTGAAGAGCACACCTAGGATCTAGCCTGTGGTGCAAGCCTTTTAAAAATTGTGACAATGTATTGCAGAGCACAGCCAAGGAGAGTTGCTGGGTCTTTAAGAAGCTAGCGCCAGCTGGGAGACTGGGCTAGCAGGGCTGAAGGAGCTGCACCCTAAAAAGAGAGCCTAAGCAAAAGACAGCTGGGTTAGGGCATGGCTGAGTCAGCCCTGAGGTGTCACCCAGAGACTAAGTCCCTGAGCATGCTTCCTGAGGATGGGACGTGCTGTATGAGCTAAGTCCCCAAGCACACTCAGAGGAAACCAGGGCAGCCTCAAGAACTAAGTTCACAGGCATGCTCAGTTTGAAGGAGCCTATATGAGCATGCCCAAGGCCCTATAAAGCCTGGACAGGCCAGTTACCTGGGGAGGTGGCTGTTGGAAAAGGACTTCTTATCAGAGCTCTCCTGTAAGGAGGCTACTAAATAGGCAGGAGCTGGAGTTGAGCTCTCTCTCTAACAGGGAGCTGAAGAGGAGCAGCTAAAAGCCATATGAGTAGTGAGACTTGCTGAGAGACTAAGAGCTAATTCTAAAGACAAGAAACTCATAAGCTAAATTCCCAATTGCGACAGTGACTTGGTGGGGTCTGATCCTGCGAGGACTCACCCTGAGGAATCTCACCCTGTTATACACTGAAAATTCAATGCATGTGGGGATTTGCTGTTATGTATCAAACTGAAAATGTTCAGAACAGGGCTGGGACTTTATACATTTTAAAATTCAAAAATAAGACAATGGGGTTTTTTCCATTCCCCAAACATATCAAACAGGTTCCATAAATGTATGAAAGGATATTTTTCGCCTAACTTAAAAACATCACTGAAACCAAAGCACAAAAAATTGCTAATATTTATTCATATTAATTAATATCCTTTAGGCACATTATATACTCACACAGAGCAATTAAGATTTTAATTAAGTCATTAGCAGTAAAAAGATGTACTAACTGTTCTCCATTGCACCAAGCAAAGAGTGTTCCATCTTTGCTAAAAGCAAAAACTTTGCAGTTTTTCCCACTGTCCCTAAAAAAAACAACCAAAAAACACATTAATATTTGAATATGCTACACAAGTAATATAGGATGAAATGCAATGTTATAGTTTCTATACCACTCATGAACTAACAGATTTTTATGGTACAATAAATCTACCAAAAAGCTAGTTTTCTTGGGTAAACACATGAAACTGTTGTAGTGAAATAATAAACCTAATAAAGACAAATATTATTACTGTCAAAGCAAGAATAAAGCCTTCAAGCCATCTAAGAAACTGACATTTACGATGAACATCCTGTTCTTGCCAGTCATCTACTTTTCTTAAATTTACACACACAAATGAAAATCTTAAAGTTACAATAATTTTTTTAAGTTGTCTTTCCTAGAAAACATGCAAAGTGTTCAAACCAGTACCTCTGAAATGTTGTATTCTCTGAAAATTGAGGTGGTCCATTCACCATGTACAGTCCCTCAGATCCTCGTACTAGAAAAGAAGAATGGAATAACAATTATTCACTTTGGGCTTGATAAATTCAGACTTAGCTTCAGACCTAACCTATCAATGTGGAGACTGATATCCTTTTGTTTGTGGACTTGAAGGATAGCCAAGATCAAATGTTTATTGAAAACTCAGTAGCAGCACTTCAATATGCTGCAGCAACCAAACTGCAAAATGATTACATGACGAATAGGTTTCTTTTGATAAATAAAACTTGAAAACAAAATCTCTTTGCTTATCAATGAAAACTTCAAGCATTTTTAAAAAAAAATCTCAGTGGAAGAAACTGAACAAGACAAATTGCAGACTCTTCTCACCCAGCTGTGTGGCAGAGGAAGAACTTTATTACAGGGAACCTGGTCTTACAAGTTGTTAAATGTCCTTAACTTTCTTGCTAAAGACTTTCAGCATTCTAAGATCAGGACTCTCCATTAATGCAGAAGCTGTACAACAGCCCAGTAAAATGGAATTTAAAATACTGCCTGGTAGGGATGGGAATTTCGGTTTCGGATAAAACCGAAAGTACCCGAAAATGGCCATTTTGGATTAATCTGAAATTTCGGTCCTTTTTCAGTACTATTGGATCTTTTGCATTGATTTTTGTACTGAATTTTTAACACTGCGGTTTGTCCCCCACTGAAAAACCGCATTGTTAAAAATCCGGTACAAAAATCAATGCAAAAGATCCAATAGTATTGAAACTGAAAAAGAACCGAAATTCATGAGAACTGAAACCAAAATTGACCGAAGCCGAAATTTTGCCCAGAGTCCCATCCCTACTGCCTGGATATTCCCCAAAGAGAGAATTAACACTAACCAAAAACATTTGCAGAAAGGATTCTGTCAGCACAAGTCAGGCCGAAAGAAGTCAGAATTTGGAAAAATTGACCTCAGGGCTTGGTCCTGCAGAGGCTTACACTAGTGCATTACAGTGCACAGGGTGTAGTCTCACGGAAGTCAATGGGACTCCCCATAGTGCCTGTTGTTCCATATGAGTTAATTCTTTGTACAATGGATCCCTAGAGGGGGGGGAAACAATATTGGGTAGAACAAAGAATAAGTTCTTGCATGTATGCTAAGTAGATGCTGCCTTGTTTCTATCAATAAATTTCAACAATCCCGCAGTACAGTAGCCAGTATTGGATGTTTCAGAAGAAGTGCATGAGAAGCCACAAGTAATTATGCAATGATGCATTCCCAGTCATTCACTCCCAGCTTCTGGTGCTTAGAGGTTTAGAAGTCCAGGAGCAGGAGGTTGCATTCCCTGAGCATCTCCACCAATCTTCATTAATTTATCTAATCTACTTTTAAAACCAGTTACACAACATCCCATGGCAATCAATTCCACAGGTTAATAGTATGTTGAAAACTAAAAGGTACTTTTGTTTTAAACCCAGTACCTAATAATTTACTTCTTTCCTGTTTATGAAAATATTTACCACAATAACCATGATTTTCTCAAAAACATGTTGGTCAGTATGTTTTGGTTTGTTTTAGTTCTATGGGTTGCTGGTCAACATTCAGGTGAGCCAGGCAGGCTCAAACCCTGGAGGGTGGAGTCCTAGCCTAGTGGTGGCTCCTACCCTGGGTGGAGTTCCTCCTTGTTGTTAGTGGAAGGGCCCTCCCTAGTTGGGGGGTGGGGGAACTGGTAGCCTCCTGATTCCCCCAGGTGAGGGAAGGAGGGAGGCAGGCAGGGCCACACTCAGCTCTATCGACTCCTGGCTCAAGTAGAGTAGGAGGAAGAGTGACAGCGAATTCACACGTGCAGCAATTATCTGGATTTTTAAAAACTGGTTCTCAATAGTTCGCTGTTAACAAGTCCTGTTGCATTCACATGCATGCCATACCGATTTTAAGTACAGCGAAATAATGCATTCAGACCTTCTTGTAGCGCGTGCTTACCCGGCTGCTCAGTACGGTTCAGTTACAGGAAGTGGCCTGTGGGGAGCCAGAAGGTTGCTACTTTGTAGCAAAGTACAACTTTGCTACAACCTTTGCTGCAACTTTGCAACAACCTTTGCTACAACCTTTGTAACTTTGCAACAACCTTTGCTACAACCTTTGTAGCAAAGGTTGCTACTTTGTAGAATCAGGGAATAAAAACGGAGAGCCTGAGGCTGCTGGAAAGAAGCCCCTCGCATAGTGAGGCGCGCTGCTTCTCTCCCTGGTTTCTTTCCGGTATCCCGCTGCTGCTACAGCTGCAACACTACGGTAGAGGCAAAGGCAGATGATTGAAAGTCCCTTGGAGGGAAGAACTTTTTTGGGGAGAAGCATGGAGGGGAAACATGGAGGGGAAGAACTTTTTTGGGGAGAAGCTGGCTGCAGCCTGCACCCAGCGAGGCAACTACAGGACTCCAGCTGGTCTCACTGCTTCCGGTAGGGGCAGGAGTAAAACAGCGCACTTGGAAGCACGGTTGCATTCACATCAGAAAAGATTACACACTAGTTAAAACCAGTACGATGTTGCTTTCACACTGCTGTTAAGTGCGGATTTATTGAAAAAGGACAACAAAAAGGTAGGTTTGAGTAGCTTTTCAACACGCATTGCTTTAGTGCGATATTGACTCCATTTAATCGAATTTAAGTGTTCAGACAGGCATGAAACATTCGTTGTTTTTTTAAAATCACACAAATCAGAACGTCTGAATCCCCCCCGAGTGGTTAGCCCGTAGATAGTCCCCAGAGTGTCTAGGCACTCCTAGCCTGGGGAGGAACTTGAAGAATTTAGAAGAGAAGAAATTTCCTGTAGGTTCACGGAGAACCCAATCTACATCCAGTCAGTAGGCAGAACTTAAACTGGAAACCAGAGGGAGTGTTCAGCACCTGATCCATCTACAAATTTCAACATTTGAGATCTGCCTTCAGATTGGCTGGAGCAGAACACACCCAAACTAGGAGTGTCAAGCAGGGAGCATGTTTGTATGTCCTAACCATATACTGATGATGTGCTATTATTTGGATAAACTCCTATTTGAATTGCAATAGCGCATAGACACCCCAACTGAAATCAAGCCACCATAACTAAGGGTGCTTTTGCACACAGCATTGGTTAAGCAGTGTCTGACTCTGATCAACTACCAACTCTTCCACATATTCCCCAAGTAGCAGTTACTCTCTTCTCCCCACACATTAGCCTGCAATGCTATCCATTGGTGTATTATTGCAGAAGGAAACAGGGATCAGAGAAATGCATATAAGGCCCTTGAAGAGTTCCAGTGGGGAGGGGATCTGGAAGTTACTCTTTGCACTCAACTCTTACACATGGCAGCTTGTCAAGTAGCTGTTTGCTGCCTTGTATTTAACTAGTAACGGGAAGTTTACCTGAATTAGAAGACACTGCACAATAGTCAGTTCCTAGGGTTGTCACTTTTTGCTGTTTAACCCTGAAACTCCCATAGGCCAAAATAGGAATTTTAGGGTGTAAAATGAGATGGTGGGCGTCCACCTGCCCGTTTATAACCATAAATTCACAGGCAAAGAGCCGAGAGCATTCCAAGGAGCAACCACTTCCTCTCCTCTCTCTGCTCCTCTCTCTGCTCTCACTGGTACGCATGTAACGTCCACCTTAAATCCCACCTGCACCAATTTCAAACATGTATTCTCCCAGCTCGTCCTAGTTTGTAGCACGTGCCCGCCAACGCTTACTGTTTCCCGGCTGCTGAATTCTCAGGAACAGCTTGCAGAGGATCACCATTGCTGGGGTCATGGATCATACTGACAGTCAGGCATCAAACAGCGTTGTTACCTCCACTGTTCCAGCGCAGCCACTTGCTGCCTACAGATCCACCTGCCAATGCTGCATTCCCTGGACCAAGGAAGAGACCAAGACCTTCATTGCTCTATGGGAGGAGCAAATGGTCCGCTATGCACTGGTGGAGTGCTATAGGAATGAAGCAGTGTTCCAAGAAATATCTGTCCAGTTGGCGCAGCATAGCTACAGCCAGGCCATGAACCAGTGCTGGCTGTGGGTCAAGCACAGGTACAAAGAAATCCAGGACAACAACTTCACCTCCAGCCACGGGAGGCAAACATCACCCTACTATGAGCTGCTGGACCAGTTCCGCTGCATGGATGGAGCCTTGTGGCATCCCGTTTGCATGCCTACGCTTTCATCAGGGGCAAGCAGCAAGTGGCTATAGCTCCCCCACTGCCTGGTTCCGATCCCACCATGAAACTGTGACCGCTGGCGGAGATCCCTCCATGCCCGTCCCTGCCCTGGAGCCAGCATGGGTTGATGCGGACACCGACACTCTCATGCTGTATCCCCTCAAGCTTGAGACCCAGCCCTTATTCGAGGAGCCATCTGAGGTACTGGTCAAGGGCACGGTGGACCTGGATGCCACTTCTGTAGAGGAGGTGGTGGAGATGGAAGAGAACAGCAAGTTAATGCACCTGGGGATGGGGAGGAATTACATTTACATCACTGCAGGATAAAACCTACTGTTTATTTTTACCTGTGTGGGGATTTTTTGTGGGTGTTTTTTTTACTGTGTTGACAGGCAGCCAGGAGAGCACAGAGGAGCAGCAGCAAAATCCCCAAGAAACAGCTCCACTGACCAGGAACCATAGGTGCAGGAAGTTGATGACAAGGCACCATGGCAGGACGCCGGGCTGGTGGGGAGGGGGATGGAATGGCACGATGGAGGGCTGGCAGAGGGAAGAACAGCACTAATGGATGGCGGATCATCCTCATGAACTGCATGGTGCTGGAATTCCACCACAGCAACCACTGCAGCAGCTGCATAGGCCATGTACTCCTTCCCACTTCCATTGCTACAGGTCTGCCAGCACAACAGGAGTGGACAGAACCCCCAGCCACAAGCACCCAGCAGAACCAGGACCTGTGGGTCCACAACCATTGGGGCAGGGAGGATTTGGCAAAGGAGCTGCTTGGGGAAACCATGCTGTGTATGGCCCAGGAGCATAGGCAGCTGGCATGGCTGAACGCCACAGAACACAAGGCCTTTCCTGTCGAGACCCACCTGGAGCACTGGCAGGAGGACAGGCACCAGGCCCGTCTCTTGCAGAAGTTCATTCAGCTCAACTTCCCTGCTCAAGCATGTTGCTGCTGCAACCAGGAGCACTGTTGCTATGGGGCAGACACCATATCACAATTCCCACCAGTCATTCATGTCCCACCCCTTGGAGACCAACCACCCATCCTTGTTTACCATGCAATCTACTTCCCCACCCCCAGGGAATCAGTATTATTATATTTATTACGGGTACAGACTTTCATCATGACCCCATATAAACAACAACACAAACATACATCATAATATTATACACACATGATAAAACAAGATTGGACAAAATAGGCACATGACAGCATGGATTAAGGAATAGAGCTCTAAATTAGAATATTTCAATCCATCATTTCCAATCAGCAAACCTCTAACACTCTTTGGTTATACCCCTTCCTTGAGCACCAACCCCCCAAAAAAAGAAAAGAAAATTTTGTTTATTTATTAATTTGTTGTGAGGTTAGCATGCGCCATAGCCCGACCAAAAAAAAAAAAAAATGGATACTACCATAGAAATAGAAAAACAACATGGCAAAAATTAGCCTGGAAATCGGGTAACACCCGCAGAAACATAACTACAATAAAATATAGGTACAATATACAAAAAGCAAGTCTGGGAGTCTGACTAGCAAGGACTGTGAAGGCATAGCGATAGATACCAAATATACACTGTTGCCTTATTGGCCAAAACAAATAATGAACTAGGCAACCCAAATAAATTAGCCAGGGAAGGGGAACATGAGAAAATAACAGCAAGGCTCCTCCTTCCTAGCTGCCCCAGGGAATCACCTTGTTCAGCTTTGATCCTCCCCAGGGTGGTCCTTTGTCACCTAAAGTAGGCAACAGCATGGCACAGAAGCGGGAGGCACTTCCATGGTGTGGTGCGCCCCTCTATCCCGGCCACAGATCAAATGAGTCTGTCTGTGCCTGGAAATTACATTGTGCCAACAACAGGTTTGGATCTGTTGGATTGTTTGCAGGTTCTGCTCAGTAGTGGTAATGAAGGCCTGGAGTACAAGAACGAACACCATAAAGTTCTCAGCATATATCTCCAGGGCTGTGGTACCAGTGACCGTGAACTCTGCAGACCACATGCCAAATGTTTTGAACAGTTTAAAGAGCTGAATGGCTGCATAGCTAGGATTGGCAACACGCTGCACATGAGTAGTTGCCACTATTGGTCGTGTGTCCTCATAGGATTGCCTGCAAACCGACAATTGGTTGAGAAAGCGTTTGCAAAGCTTAGCTTATGATGGTGTTCATATGCGTTGCTACACAGGCACTGCCAATCCAGGTGGCTATTAAATTGCATAGACATTTCTGTCACAAGCATGTCAGTGCGCCTGCCAACTCATTTAAAAATATTACAGATATTACCACCACAAAAGCATGGAATTTTTTAACTGTGGAGGGGGTGGGGGCAACACCCCTGAATGTTAAGAATGGGCAGGTGGAGGGATCTGCAAGGCAGTGAAGATCAGTGTGCACAGAATGGGAGCACAGCTTCCCATTTTGGTTAAAAGCTACTCATATTTTCCTATCTTTTGAAAATAAATTTTTTGCTTGCAACGAGCATGAGGGGTCATGCCACAAAAAGCTATTACTGTAGGTTGTTTGCTAAGTAAGGAAAGTCCAATTGCTTCGGCTTTGATCTGTGGGTGCTGTGGCTGTCCAGGGTACAAGGTCCAGAAAAGTTGGGAGGCACTGGATACCCTGGCCTTTGCTGACAATTGGATGAGACCCGATTGACAGTTCTCGCTGTACAAATCCATCCTCTGAAGTAACCTATGTGCTCATAGTGTGGCACATGCACACAATGGGGGTTCTATGCATGTATGATGGAGTGCAGAAACCATGCAATCTTGCTGCAGTTTACAGTTTAAAGTTCAGCTGAACTGAAGAGTGGGAGCCCCAGACAAGATGAGAAAGTGGGACGCAAATGAGACCGCTACTTTTCTGGACATTTGTGCACTCCTAGAAGTAAGGAAGTCATAAAGGGGCTGGACTTTTCCTGCCATTTTTCCTCATCCCTGCTCTGATGACAGCTGGGGGATACATGCAAGGCCACCAGGAGTGTCTCGATCAGATGGCAGAGATGAGTCTCATAGGGGAAACAAGTGACTGTTGACATAGGGGAAACAAGTGGATGTCATAGCTGTACAGGGAACATAAACCGACTGATGGAGAGCTTCTTGCCCTATACAAAGTTTGGACAAGTGCAGGGTGCGTGATAAGTGGGGATGTTTTCAGCCCCAACTGTATGGTAATGAAGATGTTAGAGAAGGGGTACAAGAAGCACATGTTTGACTGGGGGTTTTACGCAAACCAAGAGGGATTTCCAACACCTCAGCAGGCAAGACCCCAATAAAATTGTGTGCTGCTACCTGCCAGTTCACTGCTGTAAGGTGTGGATGCAAGAAACTGGGTAGTGACAACATGTAAAGACTGATTGCTTTGATTTCAATTTTTACTTTCAATTTTCATTAAAGGTGTTCAGTAAAGCACACAATTGGCTTAATAAACTCAGTACTATGTGTAAAGCAACCAGTTATTCATAGTCACCAAGTGCTGGTGGGTATAAATCCAGGTATGAGCCTCCATGGGTGGGTGGGGATAGCAGGTGCCGGACTGCCTCCTGGAGTCATAACAGTCCAGAAGAAGCAAATAGCTGGGGCAGCTTTTTGGTTTGCCATAGCTGACAGTCACAGGGGGCAGGACTGTGAGAAGGGTTGGTAGACGGAACGCGGCGGGCAAGAATACCTGCTTGTGCATCACGTTAAATTTTTGAGCGGAGGCTGCCTAAACACACAAGAAATATATGCAGAGGACTGCCCGCTTATTAGGCTCTACACGCTAAACATGTAAGTGGGGGCTTTACAGACTAAACCTGGATTCCAGGGGGCTAACATCCTCATGCTGAAACTGAGAAGTGACAAACCTACTGATTGCTGCTTGACTGATATTGGGTGCAACCCCCCGATTAAAGTCAGCGGAAGCTTAGCAATTGTCTTCAGTGGATGTCACAAGCCCAGCACTAATGAGTGTCTGAAAGGGTGCTTCAGGCGCAGAACCCAATCCTGCCTTCATTAGAGTCAGTGGCTCAGCTCCCATTGGCTCTAAGGGATGAGAACACTCCCGTCACCAGACACAACGTGGAGAGGAGCACCCGGCCTAGCACAGTGACTAGGCATAGCTAGGTTGAAATGAGCCCAGATGCAAAAGAGAGAACGTGGCTCTTTCCAAATCACTATGGAGGCTGATGCACCAGTGAGCATGGAGCCGCCACGCTTGTAGGCCCCGATGCACCTGCCGCATCTGTCCCGGTTATATCCGCATCCTTGCAGCACACTCAGTCTGCCCGGTAGCGACCGGAAAGAAAACGTGCCGGACATTCCCTGCGCTCTGATCCCCAAACCCATCCACGATCCTCAGGAAGTGGAGGGGGCGCACTAGCAGCCCCCCAGAGTCCTGCCCCAGCCGGTCCCCGTGGAGGAGCTCGGCTCGGGGGAAGGGAACAGTGCAGGGAGCGACTCAAGGGCGTAGCTCCCTCAAGCGCACACACATTTCCCCTCCCCCCTTGTTCGGGGAGACTCCCCTCCTCGCGCCGTCCCCCTCAGTAATACTCGGGGCACCCACCTGCCAGAAGCGGGGTGGGAGGCGCCATGTTGGACCGGATACAGCACTTCGTCTTCCGGATCAAAAGTCACCGCCCCCGCCCCCTCGATAGTACACGTCGCCCAGGCCCTCCGTGAGCGGAACCTTTTCCAGGGTGACGTGAGAGGATTTGGAAAGTCCTGTGACTCGCGCTAACGCGACTTCCTCTCCAAGTCACTTCCGCCGCTAACATCATCCCGGAAGCGCTTGACAGAGGAAAGCCGTTGAGGCAGAGCGGCTGGACTAGCCAGCGGGGGTGGTGCGTTCCGCTGGGAGGGAGGGAGCAGCGTCGCCTCGCGCTGCGTGTTTCCGGTGGGCGGGGCGCGCGCGGGCAGTGCTTACGCTGGCAGCGGGGCTGGGAGCGAAGCAGCAGCAGCGCGTGCTAGACCCCCCCAGCCTCGGAGGCAGTAGCTGCACGAGACAGAGTGGTAGCGCGGGGTGGCGGCGGCAGCGGCAAGATGGTGGCGAAGCAGCGCATCCGTATGGCCAACGAGAAGCACAGCAAGAACATCACGCAGCGCGGCAACGTAGCCAAGACCTCGGTACACGCCCTTCCCCCCCCCTCCCCTCGCATGCCTGGGGCGAACAGTCAGGTCTTACAGGCTCGCCGAAACGCCAACAGACCTGGGGCCAGACGGGCTTCCTCCGGCGGCAGCGGCAAGATGGTGGCGAAGCAGCGCATCCGTATGGCCAACGAGAAGCACAGCAAGAACATCACGCAGAGCGGCAACGTAGCCAAGACCTCGGTACACGCCCTTCCCCCCCCCTCCCCTCGCATGCCTGGGGGCTGACCCCCCCCCCCNCCCCCCCCCCCCCCCCAATCTTCCTTTGCCTGGCATCTACTGTGCTCCCTGAAACCCCAGAACCGTAGATCTCTGCGCCCCTTTCCTCTTTGCTGAGACCTGCCACTGAGGTCTGTCATTAGGGTTGCCACTTGTCCATACCTCCTATAGACAGACCTCATTTCCGGTGAATTTGGAGGGGGTCTGCCCATATGCGTGCTCTGATTCTATAGGCCTGTTAATATTTCACTCTTTTCAATGGTGGCAGCCTTATCTGTTACTTGCTTTCCACCCCCACCCCCTTCAACTAGTTCCAGCACTCATGCTCCTGCATGGGGGCTGTGGCTCCAGCCTTGGAGCTCACCTTGCTGCTGTTCTCCCAGTTGGCTCAAGGAGAGAAATCCCCTTTCTGATGCTCCCACACCCTATTAAAATCCGTTATCTTCTACTATCTCATGGGTTGGGTTGGGGGACCCAGTGGTTTTTTTTCAGATGGGCTTCAGGCAGTTGGCAGCTGTGGGGTGTCTGCTTAGGGTGGATGTTTCTTCCCATAGTAACAAGGGGGGGGGGGGGGTTAGTGCATGGAGTCCAGGGCCCCAGTGCTGACACTGATCCTCTCCCTGCAGAGAAATGCCCCTGAAGAGAAGGCGTCGGTGGGGCCCTGGCTATTGGCACTGTTCATCTTTGTGGTCTGTGGCTCAGGTAAATGCTGAAATGGGGTCACCCTGAGAGCTTGCTGCCTCCTCTCAGATCAGGCAGCAACTCCCAGACTATGGGTTGGGCCCCTCAGTGGATTCATGTCATCTGTGGATCAGGATCCCAATCCTGATAGACTTTGCTGTCTGAGGTTGCAAATTTATGTTTAGATCTCAAGATTGGGTTACTTAGGCAGAAATCTTGACAGCCGTAAGAGCAAGTGCTTTCCCTGCTTCTGATAGGGCACCCCAGGTACTCCACAAGACCCCAGGCTGCTTCAGGAGAGAGTCATGTCACCCCTTGCTGACGTTAGAGGAAATGAGTTACATGTACCATGACAGGCTTCCTGGGCTTTGCTAACATACTGCGGATACAGGACCTGCTAGCTAAATCTGTGGAAGGAAATGTGTTTCGCAAACTACACAAATAGGGAACAGCTGGGAAAGAAATTCCCCAAACCAGCTGGCATAGCCAAGTCAGACCTGTCTCTACTAGATGGATTAACTCTCATGAGTACCTGTACTATGTAATTATGAGCCTTGCATGTTAGTTCACCTGTTTTCTAGGCTTATCAGCCTTGTTTAAAGTATGGAGCTGAGCCATGCTCTTGTGAATTATGTAACAAGGATTCAGTGTGACCCTAGTTCCAAGTCACCTCAGTTAGTGGTTATTACACATGGAACGTCTATAGTATAAATCAGCGTAATCAAATTATAAGCTTTACTTACCCATGTCCTTCCAAATGCAGAAACTAAATTTAAATTATTTTGAAATTTAATTATGAGTTTGCTCCTCCAAATGTTGCTTTTGTCCAAGTTGAAAGGGACATCATCAGCTTAAACATGTCATTTCTTTTAGAAAATTTAGGTACTGATCCTTCAAATAAATACTTGCACACACACTTATTACTGTGAATAGTCACACTGAAATCAGATGGATTACTCACAGTGGCAGGCATGTTTGTAGTATTGGGCCACAATCGACAAACCCCTAACCAGACTAAGGAGTTTGTGGATCATGAACAAGATGTCTCTCAAATAATACAAGACTACTATAATTGGAAGTAGTAAGCAGAACTTTATTCTCTTTTTTTTATTTTTTTATTTTAGCTTTAGCATTTAACATGCAATTTATTCCTTAAGCTCCTATCAAAAATATCCATATAAAACAGGGATTCTCAACCTGGTTCTTGGGAGCATGAGTGCGCTTGGGCAATGTGTGAAAATGCTCCCCAAGTCAGCTGTCAGTAGTTCTCGGGAGCACTTTGAAACAGTCCTTCATCCATTAAAGTCAATGTGAGCTGGGATTAATTATCTCAGTATCCGTTAAATTGAATTAAATTGTAGAAGGGAGACTTAAACTATGCACATTTATGCAAATTATGCAGTGCTCCCAAATAGTCAACATACGTCACTCCAGTGCTTGTGACTGGAAAGGGGTTGAAAGCCCCTGGTATAAAATAACAAGAGATGAAGAAATTCATATGAACTGTCAACAGAGAAGTGGGCGAAACCCATAGTATTTCAGTAATTTATGAACAAACTGACAAAGTTTTTAGTAGACTAAAAAAAAGTTTAAAATGGGACAGGGAAGCAGCTTCTCCCTTCAACAGGCTGCTTTGTAAGCTAATAAGCTCTGTAGGCTGGAGAGGAGTTGAGTATGGGGGTGGCTTGGGGTATGCTCAGAATAGGGGAAGGTCCAGATAATGGATCTATGCTGGATCCATCCCCTTGAGTACATGCCCACATCTCTACTCCCTTCCCCTGAGCTCACTCTTTCAGCACTTAAGGGTAGGGACTTGGCAAGCCAAAACCAAGAATTGGAAAGGGGTTAAATAACTGGATAACTAAATAACTGGTGCATCCTGGATTTATGGGCCAGAGGTTCACCACCCCTGGTTACTTTAAAGCAACTAAGTCTTTGTGGTTTTTAGATGCTGGCGTTTTTCCTTTCTACACTAATACATGGTTATTTTAGCTACTTGCTAACATCATTTTAATCTCTCTTTTCTCACAGCTATCTTCCAGATTATTCAGAGTATCAGAATGGGTATGTGAAGGAGCTGATCTCAAACAAGATTTGGTTTCATTCTCCTGTGAATTATGAACTGTCATTCCCAAAGTTTAACTTGGTTTAAAAAGCCAAATCCACTATTGTCTTGCTACAGAACGACTTTCCATATTGGTCATCTGTCATTCCAGGTTCCTTCACGAGTCATTCCAAGTTTTCTATTCCCATACCACAGTGCCTTGAAAAGCACCACATGTATAAAGCAATAAAGAAAATTATTGTTGACCTACAATCGTGGACCTACTTATTCAGTGAATTATAAATCCATGTTTTATGTAGATACGTTAAAGTGTATGCAATGTAGATATCTATCAATTGATTTAATCTGTTATGTAAACACAAGTCTTAAAGATTGTCAGTCCTCTGTATAAATGGAAGTGGCTTTATTTAAAATGGAAACACTAAGATTCTCTCCTAGTGACTGTATTATGAATTTAAAGCGCGCACACAAAACTAAGATATCTGCCCTGTGCTGTGTTTATATTGCTTACCTAATGGAACATCCTATGTATATGTAGCCTCCTTTTCCTATAGTACATGGTAATGCATTGTTAGTTCGCAAATGCTTATGGTGGTGGAAAAGTGCATATCCTATCCCCTTTGGAAAATTATTTAATAAAATGAAAGTGTAAAATCAGTGAGTTTTAATTGATCAGTGACCAAATGTGATAAAACAACCTGTTATGGCATATTTTTAGACCATTTCACAAGCAATATTGTAGGTTGCTATTCAGTCTGTCACTATTTGTCTTTGTAGAGCAGCTGTTCATAATGGAACTGTTACTTTCCCAAAGTATTTTAAATTAATGAAATATACAAAGGTTATAGATTTTACTGCATGGTGATGTCTTTACCCTATAGGTATTAAGAGCCTATCCATCCTGTGGGCTGTTCCCATGTATACAGTGCAACACCTTCAGTGGGTACTACAGCACATGTTCTCTATAAGAGGGCTCAGTGTAGGTGCTACATGCTGCTGTATCAAACAGTTCCTCTGAGATATGACACTTAAATGTTGCCAAAAGAACATTCCAGCTGCAGGTACATGTTGGGTGTATTTCTCCATCTTTTGAAGTCAGTGGCAATAACATTGACTAGTTCGTGGAGGTGTGTGCCCTAAGCATCTGACATACATATAAGTAAAGGCAGAAGCAAGACTGAAATTGTTGTCTTACACCTGTTGATTGCAGCCACCTTTCAGAACTGATCACCATCCCTAGTAAAGAAGGCAGTTGTTAGTGAAAGCTCTGTATCTCACACTGTATGTAGGGACACCACCAAAATCAAGCTTGGCGAGGGGGATCTTAATTTAATCAGGGAAACAAATTGCTATATTCTTACAGGGATAAATTGAACTGTTTATCATTGGGTAAATATTCCAGCCAGACAACTGTCAGGCTACGTTCCTTAGTATATTTTGTACATGGGAAAAGTTTGTGTATAATTTTAAATAAATTGCTCTTAAAATGTGAATCGTCTTACTTTGAAACTTAAGAAGGTTCCTTGCTTTGTGTTAAATCAGACCATTCTAAACTATTTTTCAAATGTAAGAGGAAGATGGCTTTTTCCTAATATTTTTCTGGTTATCATTGTCTACAGTGAATTGATCAAGGTTTTACACTGATGTACAGTTCTATAGAAAATCTTGTATTATAACCTAGAAAATACCTCTTTTAGCATGGGTTTAAACATGTAACATCAACCTGCATTTTTGAAGAGTAATAATTTCCCATATTCTTAGTTTATGCTTTCTAACCATTTACAGCTTGCTCCTCAAAGCAGCTTACTGGTGAATGGTGAACCAAAGAATGCTTATGCTGGGGGAACATGGAGGATTAAGCAGCTTGTAGCTGAGTTGGCTACCTAATACAAACTTTCATAGATTCTCTGCAAGAAGCTTTCCAAAAAGAACATCTACCAACTGTTTAGCCATCTGTGAGGAAAAAGCATTCCAGATATCGTTGCGCATTATGCAGTTGTACTGAAAACCATATCGCTTGAATGAGACTGGAAGAATAATTTCTAGACTGCGGGAGTTGTCTTATGTCAAGAAACAGAGGTTACTTACCAGTAACTGTTCGAGAGAGCTCTGCATATTCTCACTCTTGGGATTCACTTCCTGCTGTGAAGGCACCGGAGACCTTGATCTCAGCAGCTGCCAGGCAGAAAACCTGAAAAGATCTAGAATATGGTCAGGGCTCCGCCCCTCCATCCCCCCTCCCATCCCGTCAAAACTGCAGGCTCAAGATCATGCGAGAATGGGACTATATAAAAGGGGGAGGAGCCCTCGCGGCCTCAGCTCCTTCCAACCCCATCCTGGAAGACGTAATTAGTAGGTACATCTGTGACAGAGGGGAAGGTGGGCGGGTCGTGAGAATATGTGGAGCTCTCTCAAACAGTTACTGGTAAGTAATCTCTTATTTCTTCGAGGATCTCTGCGATTCTCGCTCCTGGGCGAGCGAATAGCAGTTCATAACACCTATCTCAAGGTGGAGGGAGTTGAGGAGGTTAATCAAAGAGTGATTGAAGCACTGCTTTCCCCACTAGGGTATCCGATCTTGCACCTAGGTCCAAAGCGTGCCTAGCAAACGTGTGAGGGGAGAACCACATAGCAGCTTTGCAAATGTCCATGATCGGAACACCACAGAGGTTAGCCAGGGTAGGGGCCAGTGCTCTAGTTGAGTGGGCTCGCAGATGGGAAGGGGGCGTCTTCCCAGATTGATGATAGCATCTCTGGATGCAGAAGAGAATTCACTTTGAAAGCCTCTGTGAAGTAATCTTAACTCTAATTCTCTGTCCCCCATAGGAGATGAAAATTTCGTTTAGTTCTGTCAATGTAAAACGAGAAGGCCTTTTTAAAGTCTAGAGTATGCAGGGTCTGTTCCGTATGTGATGAAAGTGGTCTTGGGAAAAAGACTGGTAATTATATAGTTTGGTTGAGATGGAAGGGGAAGATGACCTCTGGAATAAACGATGGGTCAGTCCGGAGGTCGACCTTGTTCCTGTAAAAGTGAATGTAGGGTGGGGAGACTCTGAGGGCTGCCAGCTCACTAACTCTTCGGGCTGAGGTGATGGCCACTAAGGCGGCAGTTTTTATGGACAGGTTTTCCATGGAGCAAGAAGCCATAGGTTCAAAGAGGGGTTCCATTAATTTTTGAAGCACCAGGGTTAGATCCCACTGGGGAGCCGGGTGGGTAACGGGGGGGAACGTATTGACGAGACCCTTCCAGAAAGTCCTCATTAAAGGGTAGGAGAACAAAGTCCCCACACCGTCTGGTTCAAGGCGAGACAATAGAGTGGCTAAGTGTACCTTAATGGAAGAGAGGGAGAGTCCAGATCCCTAGAGATGTAAGAGATATTTATTATTATTATTATAAACATTTATATAGCGCCAGTCATGTGAGCTGGTGCTGTACAGAACATAGAAATAGACGCGGTCCCTGCCTGTGGCTTACAATCTAAAAGACAAGGAGGGGGAGTCAGGGAGAGGACAATGGGAGAGACAGGGGAGAAGACAGACAAACATTCATGCAAATGCGAAGGTTCAGATGCGTGTGCTTGGCTTGGTTACAAGGAGGGCAGACAGTAGGTATATGGGAATGTCTAGCAGGGATTGGGAAAGGCTGCAAGGAAAAGGTGGTTCTTGAGGAGGGATTTGAAGGAGCGGAGGGAGGGGGCAAGGTGGATGTGGGTAGGGAGGGAATTCCAGGCATGGGGGGCAGCGAGGGAGAAGGGTCGAAGGCAGTTAGGTGAGCAGGACAAACGAGGGAGAGTGAGGGAGGGGACAGAGGAAGAGCGGAGAGCGCGTGCAGGAGTGCGTAGGG
>QEPC01006195.1:361710-387734 GCA_003113815.1 Sphenodon punctatus
GGTGATCTTGGCCAGGGCAGTTTCAGTAGAGTGGAGGGGGCGGAAGTCGGATTGGAGAGGGTCCAGGGAGGAGTTGGCAGAGAGGAGGTCCAGGCAGCGGGAGTAGACGACACGTTCCAGAAGCTTTGAGGCAAAGGGAAGGAGGGAGACTGGCCGGTAACTAGAGGGGTCCAGGGTGGGCTTTTTGAGGATGGGGGAAGACAGTGGCATACTTGAAAGCAGAGGGGAAGGAGCCTGTGGAAAGGGAGAGATTGATGACATGTAGATAGAAGTGGGGGGGCGACAGTGGGAGCAACAGAGGTCAGGAGGTGGGAGGGGATTGGGTCAAGGGGACAGGTGGAGGGGTTGGATGAAGAGAACAGAGTGGAAATCTCGAGAGAGGCAGGAGGGAAGGATGTGAGGAGAGAGGGGGGAATACGTGATCCATCTTGAGAGAGGTGGGTGGTGTATTGAGGGAAGTACACCATTGAGAAAAGTGAGTCCACTTCGCTGAGTAGCATGCCCTGGTCAAGGGGCAGCGAAAATTCAAGAGGATAGTCGCACTCTCCGGGGACAAGACCTCCGTCATAAGAAAATCAACCAGGCACAGAGATGGAGCATTTTTAGGTTGTGATGGAGAATGGTGCCCCGTTGGCGGGACAAGAGGTCTCGTCTGAGAGAAAGCTCTGTGATCTCGGTGGCCAGTTCCTTGAGCGTCTGGAACCATGCTTGCCTCGGCCAAAAAGGATAACGGCACTATCTGATTGGATCTTGTGAAGCACCTTGTGCAGGAGAGGTGTTGGGGGAAAAACACAGAGGAATTCCCCATTCCATGAGATCGTGAAGGCATCTGACATTGACCCTGGTGCTAGACCTGCGCAGCTGCAGAAGGTGGGCAACTTTGTGTTGTCTGCAGTGGCGAAAAGGTCTATGGTGGGGGTACCGCAGGACCTGAAAATGTCGTTCAGGACAATGTCGTTTAGGGACCACTTGTGGTGGTCGGATAGTTGACGGCTGATCTGATCTGTAACAGAATTCTCCTGGCCTGCCAAGTGTATCGCCTGAAGGTGATTGTTGTGCTTGATACTCCAGGTCCAAATAGCCTCTGCCTAGAGAGAGAGGCGCGTTGATCATGCCCCTCCCTGTTTGTTGAGGTACCACATGGCTGCAGTGTTGTCCGTGATAATTAGGATGTTCTTTCCTCTTATATGTGTTATGAGGGCTCTTGGTGTCTGGCATATGGCCCTCAGTTCTAGCAAATTTATGTGGAGCCATGTTTCCTTGGGACCAGAGGCTGTGGACTCTAAAGTGCACCATGTGAGCCCCCCCAGCCTGTCAGCGAGGCATCTTTTGTGATGGAGGCATCTATGACTGGGAGCTCGAAGGGGATACCCTGTAAGACTTGAGACTGATCTGTCCACCAGAGGAGGGTCTGATACACCTTGTTTGGTAGAGTTACCCTTCTGTTGAGAGGGTGGAGGACAGGGGAATACACTTGCTTTAGCCATTGCTGTAGATGTCTCATGTGAAGCCTCGCGTAGGGAGTCACTGCTGAGGTGGAAGCCAAGAAGCCTTGGAGGCAGAGGGAAGAAACAAATCGTTCTGGTGCCGCAAGAGTGTAGATTCTGTATAGCGTGTTTGATGTTGCTGAATCTGTCCTGAGGGAGATAAGCTCTGGACTGGTTCATGTCTAGGAGAACTCCTATGAACTGTAGGCATCTTGTGGGGGGTGAGATGAGATTTCTGCAGATTCACAAACAATCCCCAGCTTTGCAATAGTGCCTGGGTGAAATGAAGGTGTTCTGGTAAGCTGGATCTGGAGGAGGCTACCAGGAGCCAATCATCTAGATACGGATAAACCTTTATGCCCATTCTCCTCAGGTGGGCGGCGACGTCAGCTACGCATTTTGTGAAAACCCTCGGAGCGGTAGAGAGTCCAAACAGGAGGACAGTATACTGGAAGTGGAGGTCTCCTACAACGAAACGTAAGTAGCATCTGTGAGAAGGTGTAATAGAAATGTGGAAGTATGCATCCTTGAAATCAAGAGAGGATAACCAATCTCCTTATTGCAAGCCCAGGAAAATAATAGGGAGGGAAGTCATATAGAATTTGTACCGTTTAATGTATTTGTTAAGACGCCTGAGATCCAGGATGGGTCTAAACCTCTCATCCTTCTTGGGGACTACAAAATAACTGGAGTAGAATCCGGTATTTTGTTCTGAGAGGGGGATGTCTTCAATAGCTCCCTTTAAGTGAAGCTGCTTGACTTCCAGAAGTATTTGAGTTTTGTGGGGGGAGCCCTGTTTGTTCTCCCTGTGCTCAGGCTCTTTCCAGCTGCATCAGGGTCAGCCTTCCCAACTGAGCTCGTGACCTCCAGTTTAGTAGCATTAACCAAGCTGCAAAGAGATTTTGGTGCTATGTTGTATTGGAGGCAAAATTGACACGGTCATAGTTTCATAACGAAGTACAAAGTGAACCTAAGCACATTTGCGATTAATCATGGAGACGGGGACTAGAGTGACATCTCAAAGTTCCCAAGTCTCAATAGTAGTCTGTGATCAATGCCCATTGGAAGGAGGGTGTCATTCACGAGACATGGATTACTTACGTTTTTACCTGCTCTGTGGGTCTCCTGAGGAATTCCTGGATATGTTCCAGATGCCAAATCCCCACAAACCCGTGTTCACTCCTGAGTTTGAGTGTACAAACAACATTTGCCCCAATGTGAGCATGGAACTTTAGCACGTGTTATGGGTAGGGATACTCAGAGTGAAGCTACACAATACGCTAAGCCAATTTGGGCAGCATGATCCCACACTGGGCAGCCTTACCCCATGATGCAGCACATCATATGCCCAGCAGCTGCCAGATGTTTGCCGGCTGCTATGCACTGCATCCACTGGGGAAGGCCAGAGATGCAACACATTGCAGCATTGCCCGAAGTGGGATAACTGCCCGGAACAGGTTAAGAGGTCACTGTCTGTGTGACCGGTCCCTGTGCTGCCCTGCCCTGTGAGGTCTGCTGGCACCCTGGAGGGGAAGTGTAGTGAAAAGATTGCGAGAAGACTCTTGTACACCGGTGGCGCCAGATTAGTGGGCATTTATACATCTTATTTTGGCCTGTATATGTTATAGAATCCATCTTGATTGACATGTGTGTAAAAGCAAATAAGTTGAGAACAGGTAACTCAGTTCTCAGTGAGTGTATTTTATGTAAGCCTCTTGGGCAACTTTCTTGTATTATATAAGCTGTTTAGAAGGCCAAGGCCAAACTAGAACGGGAATGTGTGGGAAGCTCCCTTATCAACGTTAGTGATGGGGAGCTAGGAAGGACCCAGGCCAGCTGCAACTCGTAAATCTAGCACATACGCAGTGGGTTGCATAGTGGAGTACATAATTGGTCACACATGCACATGATTAGTAGAGTGAGTGTGTGACACCAGAATACTATAAAGTGTAGTGATTAAGGCAGATGCGCAGGCAGAAGAACTTCACTGTTGGCCGCTTGGCAGACGTGCCAGAGTGGGCGCAGCAGAACCTGGGGCCCACCCGAGGATCCTCCCACAGCTGCGATTGGAGTTTCCAGCATGCACAAAGGGATGTGAGAGAGCTTGCTTTTACTGTCTGTATTTACTTTTACCTTTATGCTTTGTATATAATAAATCAGCCTTCTTGACCTCATTTTCCTGAGTCATCACTGAACTGGTCCAAAGAACACAATTTCACTACAGGCAGGCACATTTGCCATTCCCGCACAGCCATGTCACAGCAGGGGGCAGGATAATGGGCGGGCCAGGAGATGGTGGATGGCGCTGGGCTCCTTGGCCTGCCCCTGGGCGTGGCGGGACCTCTGATAGCAGCCCTCCCAACTGGGTTCTCCTCGGGGCCGATCAACTGGCCCACCCCCCTCACCTGCCAAAAGTGTGGTGGCTGATTGCTCTCCCTAGGGCAGGTAGGGGATCGGGCCATCCCTACTTTGTATGGCTGCACCCCATGTGTCTCAGCGAGGTAGTCCATATGTTTTCATGCTAAGGGAGCTGCCATAAAATGCTGGTGTCTATTTTGATATTAAAAGAAATACTAAAATGGCAACTGTACTTGTGGGTTATTCGATGCACCCATGAAGTTAAATCAGATAGACAAAGTTGATTATCAGTTTAGGGAGGCAGAGAAGGGCATCAATTAGGCATGGCTCACTGTTTACCAGTTATTGCTTCTCATGCTCCTCTCATTTTGGATTTTTAAAGGCATATAGCTACTGCACCTAAGCCTTTTAATTTTGCTTGCTGTCCAGAAATGCTTAAATATTAGACAAAAAGATAAAAGCCTTCCTTAAAAACCACAGTGTCATAGTTTCACAAGTAAAAATCAAATGCAGCAAACTAGTCCAGTGTGCTTGTCTGATGGAGAGAAAGCAGACACAGTGAGTGGTATGAATGGAGCTACTCTTCTGTTAAATTCACTAATAGAAAGAATGCTCTTGCCATGACAACCCTCAGAGTCATTAAGTACACCCTGGTGCCTGCAGCTTCGTAAATATACAATCCCTTCGAAAAGAAACACGTCATACAAACCTTAGTGTTTCCATTAAGGAGAGGAAGTCAACCACAGTGCAGTGTATGAATTATTTAAAAGCTTTTCTTGACCTTTCCTCTTCAAGACGAGAGAGCCTTATTGGGTTCAGTTATTACTCAAGGTTTCTAACACAGGGTGATTTTTAATGTAAATATTCTCCTGTTGTCTGTACCAAGACAATACATCCTGTGATTTATGTGTGTATTTTTTATATGAAGACCACAAGATGGATTGTCTATGCCAGCTGTGCTTGGCCTAGGGTTGCCACCTGTGGCACCTAGCCCTTTACCTGACACATAGGCCAAAATGGAAGTATCAAGTTAAAAATGATCAAAGGTGAAAACCCTAACTTGGGCACAAAGGCAAATCTTTACTCCCAATCTTGAATTTCTTTGCATGTATCTGTTCAATTTAAATTCCAGCATCATGTGAGTGTAACATTTTGGTATTTCTCACATTTGACTGGAATCCAAACTGTAGTCCTAGATCAGACAATAGATATTCCATAATAAAAAAAAACCACTTTGGTTTACAAGAAGAACTAAGGCACTTGCAAATTTAATCATGCTCTGAAAACCATGGAAATTGCAAGTAAAGACTCCTGCTTTAACTTTCATGTCATGTAAGTAGTAAAGACTCTGTCCAGTCTCCCATATTGTGCTCACTTACAATTTAGGCTCCATGCACTCACACAGGAGGGGGTGAGGGGGCTTTCATTTGGGTTAGGGAGAATGGGACAGCTGAGTACTATGAGGGTGTATATGGGGGAGATGAGTGGGAGCACTTGGCGAGTGGGACAACTGTTTTCATCGGCAGAGGGAAGTCAGGTGTTGAAGTGTGTTTATGCAGGACAATGCAGATAAATAGGTGATGTGTATGCATCAATGAGGCCGGGAGCAGGCAAAGATAACAGGGGAAGTGTATGTATTGGGAAAGAGCAGAGAGGCTACCCTCCCCAGCATGAACTACTTGAGGTTCCTAATTGGGCCGGGCTGGGAAGGGGAAGGGCAGCAGCAGTACTACTCAGGGTTCCTGCTGAGCAGGCTAGGCTGGGACAGGTGGTGGGGGTGACGGAGATTGCGTCCCACTCATCCTCACCAGCTCACCCACTCAGGCCCACAGCTACCTCTCCAACCTGCTTGTGGTTCCTGATTGGGTTGGGCTAGGAAGGGGGTGGGTATCAGCAGTGCTCGGGGTTCCTGCTGAGCAGGCCCGTCTGGAGCAGTTGGGGTGTGCGTGTATCATTTAGTGCTTCAAGCCAGAGTTTGCTCCAGTGCAAGGAGGGATTTACCTACTACTATTGAGAGCAGTGTCCTCCTCCTTCTCCCCTGCATGCGGCAGGGTCAGGAGCTGAGCCAGAAAGAGCGAGGCCAGGTGCACATACCTCCCCTTCCTGCTGCTGCTGAGTCGGGGAAACGTTCTGTGGGCAGGATGCTGAGGGCATCCTGGACAGGATGCTGAGGGCCTCCCAGGGCACCAGGAGACTTGAAAGCATCTCTCTCAGCTGATCATTAGCAGCTTGTAGAGAGTAATCGGCAGCAGGATTCAATGCTGGGTAGGGCAAATTAGCGGCACGTTTGAAGGGTGATTAAGGCTGATCAAGCACAACAACTCTCCCATGCAGGTAATTAAAGAGCAGGGAGAAAAGGCTCATTTGAATCCAACCTTCTCCGTTGTTTCTGTCTGAATGTTCTAAATGGCATGCACAGCTTCTTTGCTGCCATTTTGAACATTCATCGTTATCCTAGAAATCTCTCTCTCCATTGTTTAACATTGCAATTTTAAGTCATCATAACTTTAAAAGTCTTCAACAAACTTCCAAAAAATAAATCAAAGGCACACTTCACTGAGAAGCTTTACTTTTGTAATATGTTTACAGCTTCTCCAAACAAACTGCAAACACCCTAGCCCAGCCAGTTTGAAACAGTTGTATACACTTTTAAAAAGTGAAAAACCACCAATCTTTGAACTACTATATAATAGCCATATTTAATCTGATGTGGCTGAAAATTGGACATATCCAACCTCTTACCATAGTGATCCTCTGTGACAAATATCATAATGATAGTATAAATCATCTCAATTTTATAAAGAATAGAATGTTCATTTCTGATCATGGAACATGGACTTCTATAGCGCAGTTTTTTCAGCCCCTCAGGGGAATATTTATGACCTTTTCATTTCATTTCATTTCATTTTTAATTTCTACCCTGCACTCGCTCACAAAGCGACTCGAGGCGGCGAACAAAAATGAAAATACATAACAATATAACATCAACATAATATAAGAACAATACAAATGCAATATAAGATAAATACAACATACCAAATTCATATTAAACAAACAAAGCCTTACAACCCAGGTTTTGCTATCAACCCTCCCTCCAACTCCGGCAATCCACCAACTCTTCTCTACCTCCCCCACCCCCTCCTGCTGCCACCAGGAGAGAAGGAGGGGAGCCCCTTACCTCCCTCTGCTCTCACCAGAAAGGGAAGGTACAACCAACCCCACACCAGGATTACCTGAAGTTCTATACAACATATAATATTTGGCAAAAAAAAAAAAAAATACATTTCACACTCCAACCACTAAATGGGTCAACCCAATAAGTAGGTCAGGAACAATCCTCCTAATCTACTCCCCTCCCCACCACCCCTTCTACTCTCACCAGAAAGGGGGGGGGACAACCAACCCATCACAAAGTTCCTAATTCCTAATTGCAATACATAATATAATATATCTCAACAAAAGAACATTTCACAGCCGAAACAAAAAGTAGGTCAAACCCCAAAATAGGTCATACACAATCTACCCTGCCTCCTCCCTCCAAATCAACAATAGACCAGCTCTTCTCATCCCTCCTCCCCCCATCCAGGGCTCAACACTCTCCACCTCCCCGCTCACAACAGGGAAAACCACCCTTATCCCCCGCCTACGCAGCTCTCCCTGCCACCACATGGTCACAATATCTACCCTCTGTAATGGCCTCGGCCGATGTTCCCCGCCAAAGGGCACGGCCAGCGGCCGTCCCCAGCTCTTGTAAGGGCCCGGGGGCGGGTCCTCCCTGACCCCACCCCCTCTGTGCGTGGGAGGGCGGGACCTCTGTAGCCCCACAGCTGTTGGCACTCCTCCTTCCCCGCTCTTGCTGGTCTCCAGCTTGCCCGGCAAGGGCTAGCCCCCCCCTCATCCCAACATCCTTGTGGGGGTAGGGAAAGCGGGGGAGGGGCGCACGGGGGCACCAATGCTCACCGGCGGGGAGCACCCGCCAAACACCCCCACACAATCTTTCCAACAGGGGGAGCGTCTCAAAGTCTATCCCCTTGGCAGACCCCCTACCCGGCAGCGCTCGCCTTGCTGGAATGTCTCTACAGGCGGCAGAGGCAGCATGACCTACCCATTGCTCCAGCAGATAGATTTCATCACTGGCCCCCAGTGACCCCGGAGGAAATCGTGCCTTTGATAGGGCAATTAAAATCTGGTAAGGCCCCTGGGGAAGATGCCGACCAATTAAAAAGTACCCCGGAGTGGTGGGCTGAATTTTTGGTGCCGGTTTTCTCCTGTATAAATGAAACAGGAAATATTCCAAAGTCCTGGACAAACAGCATTGTGGTCCCGACTTTTAAAAAGGGGGACCCCTTGTCACCCGGGAATTACCGGCCAATAAGCCTTCTTAGTGTAGTGGGAAAACTGTACTCCAGGTACCTTTTGGGAAAACTGCTGGACTGGCTTAAGGCCAATAATATCATAGAGCCCGAGCAAGCAGGATTTCAGAAGGGTAGGTCCACAGTGGACCATGCCCTAGTCCTTGCTCAAATAATTGGGAGGTGTGTGGAGAACTTTGGGAGAGTCTACCTGTGCTTTGTTAACCTAAAAATGGCCTTCGACTCCATCTGTAGGGAGCGGCTGTGGGTGAAGTTTGGCTCCCTGCGGATGGAGCCCAGGCTTTTATTCCTGCTAGTCCAGCTTCACCAGGGGAATACTCTCCAGGTGAGATATGGACGAGATGGTGCCCTATCAAAGAAGGTACAAGTGGAACGTGGAGTTAGACAGGGCTGTCTGTTGGCGCCAGCCCTGTTTAACCTCTTTGTAAATGATTTACCTTCTTTCCTGTTGGCGGCCGATTCTCACCCACCACAAATTGGGGATAGGAAGATTACCTCACTTTTGTATGTGGATGACACAGTGCTTATTTCCCAGTCTCTGGTGGGTTTGAGAAGAGTTATGCAGTTTACCAGCGAATATGCCGCTAGAGAGGGCCTCTCCGTTAACTACAGGAAGATGAAGGTCATGGTCACGAAGCACAGGAGACATAAAGAAATTCATCATTGGTGGATCGGGACAAATGAAATCCAGCAGGTGGACAAGTTCAGATATCTGGGGGTCATTTTTTCCAGCTCATTAAGCTGGCAGGAACATGTGACAACTGTAAAAAGTCAAGTCTTTCAAACTGTGGGAGCCATCACCAATTTCTATTTTGGGAACGGGGGGGAAGCTGGTCCTGTCAGCACTACGGCTGTTTCGAGCAAAAGCCGTAGCTCAGCTTTTACACGCTTTTCCAGTGTGGGGCTTGACATACCTCGACTCTTTCGAGGTTGTACAGAATGGCTTTATTCGGTCAGTCTTGGGGGTCCTGAGGGGAACACCACAGATTCTCCTGCAGTTGGAGTCTGGCTGTGGACCCCTCAGACTTTTGGCTCTCCAAAGCACAATTAGATATTAGATAAGGATTGTGTTACTGTCTCCTGAAGATAGCTCTCTTCTGAGGATGGCAAAGGAGAAGGGCCTACTGGATCCCTGGTTGGCACGAGTTGAGGGGGAAATTAGGAAGCTGGGTTTCTGCCCTACTTACCTGGTGTCTAAGGGGCTTAAACCTGCTATGCTCCTTGTTAAGAAATGGCTTGCAGACCAGCAGTTGCAGCTGGATTCGGAACAGAGGCAGCTCCAAAGAGTTGCCTGGGACTATGCTCCTCCTGTAGCCATAAGGTATGAAAATTCCGCAAGGGGGGCCCCTTGCGGAATTTTCATACCTTATGGCTTGACCAAATTTTCAAATCAGGCATGCGTTTTCAAGACTGCACTGTGGGGTTTCCCTTCTGCCATTTTGGAGGGATATCTCGGGCTCCGGCTGGAGGAAAGGGTGTGCCGGTCCTGTGATATGCAGGCATTGTATACAAATAGACATCTGCTTTTTGAATACCCCGCCCTTGCTTATCTCCGGGCAGGCTATTGTCCCCCTTTCAGGAGATCTTTGAGAGGAACTCTGTTGCCAAAGCGTATGAGCTATGTTTAAGCTCCAAAGCCTCTGACTTAACTGAAGCGATTGCAGTGTTTGCCAAGTTGGCTACACATTTGAGACAGAGGACTGTTTAGGGGTCGTGCCAATCTGGTGCAAGACGGTAAAGGAAGTGGGGTACGGTTGCAGCCGTTCTTGCTTTAATGAATGCCCTAGAGTCACTGGTTTTATCTTTTTAGTTTGAATCTCGGGTAAGAAAATATGGGTTGGAAACAGTGCTGTTTGATTGATGTACGGAGTTCCCCTTTCTTTCCTGTCTGATTTGCTTACTGTCCAAATGATACTATTCAATTATTGTATTTTGAATCATGCCATATTTTCTCTAGTTGTTTGACATCGCTCTGTATTTTTGGAGTTGGGGCGCTTATTTTAATCTTATTTTATTGTATCTTACTTTATACTTTATATTTTGTAAAATACCAATAACTGTAAGTTACGGCAATAAAGTTTATTAATTCAGATTCATTCAAAAGTTCATGGAGCATTAGAAACACACTAACTATAGACCGAATCCTGCCACTCTATAATAAGGCAAGAGATACAGTTTCTCATCTCCATGTAAACCTCATCCATGTATCAGTCTTTGTCACACACTAGGACTTCTTCTCTCCTGACATGCCTACCCCAAGCAGGGATGGCCAGTAAATGAGACACAGAAGAGCATCTACCACTCACAGGAGACCATCTGCACATTCCATAGCTTGCTGTTTTGAGATCCAGCAGCAGAGCTTTGGTAGCCAAGTGCTGCAGTAAGGTCTCGTCTTAATAAAGGTTCATTTTAAGTAAAATGAGATTGTAATGGTCAAAATAAAGAGGTGAATCATGTTTTGTGATGAAGCAGCCTTGCGTTTTGTACACTTAGCTACAAGGGGTGGGTGGGACACATCTTGCCCCTGAATCTGAATTACAAGGGGTAGTAATTGCCTTAATTTTGGCTCCCTGTGATTCGCATGACAGTGGCCTGGCCGCTGTTGCAGAGATCACAGGATTAAATGGAGATTACAAGATTAAATGGGGGTGGGATTTTTTTTCCTCTGTGCCACTCCGATCCCTCCTTGCACTGAACTTCCTGGAAGCAGGATGAGTGGGCAGAACCACTGCCATTTGACAGTATCAGGGGGCAAGACTTTGAAGGTGGGTGCATTCCACACACACACTTCGGTCTTTTACTGGTTACATTACTCCATAATTCACAGTAAATTCACGGACGTTATGCAAACTCTCCTTAATTTCAGTAAGGCCAGGATTTCATCATCCAGCATGACTCCCTTACCATTGGCTAATAACTAAACAAAGGGGCACCTGACTAGATTCATGTGCTTTTACGAGCTGGATCTCACAGCCTTGCTCACTCAGCAGTTATGTCAGTCATTGCTAGAGTACAGCTTTTGCTCCAGAATAGCAATGCATATCATGCAGAAGAAAATGAAATGTGCTCTACTGGGGCAGTCTTAAAAAATAGGACGCTGTATTTTCAGGGACACTTTGCTGTCTCTGTTATATATTTTTATCCTTGCATCTTCAAAAGCCCTTGAAAGGAGGAAAAAGGAAAAGACCCTGAAGAAGCCTCTGGAGAGGCAAAACGTTGGCATTGTTTCATTGAAAACTTAACAGTGGGCTCAGGACTACTTCTACAGCCATCCTAAAGCAGTGCGCAGTCCGTACATCAAACATTGTTTTATTGAAAAGTCTACAGTGGGCTTAGGACTATTCTATTAGGTTATATATGCCTTTGTTTTCATTTAATGTAATCTGATATTCTGTATTATTAATGCAGTTTGATGTTGTACTATAATAAGTAGTTAAAGAACACAGAACGCATAAATGGTGTAATTAGTTGTGTTTATATACTATTACTAGCTTTTACATGCCTGTGTTTCTCAGTTTATAGCAGGCTCGCACAAATAAAATCATTGGATTCCTGAATTTTTTCTGGGTTCCATATTGTCATTGACTTGGCCTGTGCTAATGTACATAACTATCTTTTCTGGGGCGTGGCTGGGGGTGCCAGGCTATTGTTCTAGACTCAGCCCTAGGTTGCCTGTGTTTATTTATTGCCCTTGTTTTACAGTTTGGATAAGTGTCTGAAAACGGTTCTGACTTGTCCAAGATCACAGTGCAAGCTGAGGAATAAGATCCTGGCTGCCTGACTCCTCTGGCCACTTGCCAACATACTTGGGCCATCAAAATACCCAGCGGGAAATCTGACGGTGGGGAATCTCACGTTTATCTCCAAACGTGGGCACGGGGCTAAAAACGTAATCAGCTGGGTCCTGCGGCGTTCTCTCTCATGAATGACAGGGCTCAAAATCCAGCCCTGTCATTTGTGAGAGAAAACGCTGTGGGACCTGGCTGATGACATCCCCCCACTGTGCCCACATTCGGAGATAAACATGAAATTCCCCACCGTCAGATTCCCCGTGGGAGCTTTCCAGCCCAGGTATGTGGGCAAGTGGCCTCTGTCCTACACTCAGCTATACAACCACAGGGCTAGTTCACACGTTACATCAGTGAGTGGTACAATTAGAGTTGGTTCCTCTCTGACTTACTTTCCCACAGAGACTCTAGGGTTTTTTTGTTTTTGTTTTTTTTACCCCATAATAAACTCTTTTATTTATATTCAGTGGCATTGTACATAGTATTTTCGTCAACTTTACAATAACAGTTTGTTCTATTACCCATACAAGGTGGTACCCGAGCTTGCCAGTTCAAATGTATCGGTCAAACAACAGCGTCCAGTCACTCTTTGGTAGTTCATTTCCTTCAATGGCTCCTAATATATTAAGCCACTTTGCCTCATAGTTATTTTTTTTCTTTTCCCTTGCTTTTTCATTTTTCTCCTCTTCTTCTAGCTTCTTGTCCTGCAGGTTTACCATCATCTTGTCCATTGTAAATAAGTACCATATTCGACAGATCCATTCTTGAAAAGGTAAGGGGCCCTCTGTCTTCCAATGTCTTGCTATTATATTTACTCCAGCCAAGCACAGAGTTCTCAATGCCTCCTGATGTGGTTTTAGTGATTTATTATCAGGGTAGAGACCTAGAATACCAATTTCTGGTCTGAAAGGTACCACCCCCTTGTTTACTTTGTTCATAATTTTCCATATTTTACTCCAGAAGGCCTTTACATAAACACATTCCCATAGACAATGCAGTAGATCCGCCTGTAAGCCACAGCCCTTCCAGCATACACCCCTCCCATATCTGTCCCCCCCATACCTGAGCTGTACCGGGGTCAGGTAAAACCTAGTGGTGACCTTCAGTTGTGTGTCTCTGACTTCCAGAGCAGACGCACAGGTGCTCATATGCCCCCATATAATTTCTTTATCCTTTTCTGTGAACTGCTTATTGAGGTCTTTTTCCCATCTTGATAAATATGGGTGCTTGGGGGGGTATATTATAGATTTCAGGTCTTGATAAATCTTAGAGAGTTTGCCCTTGCTTCCCGTTAGGCTAAATAAGGTCTTTTCTATTTCCGTAGGTTCCCTAGCAAAGGCTTCTTTTAAACATGGTTGCCTGAATACACTTCTCAGCTGCAGGTATTGAAATGTGTTCACTTTTGTCTGCGTTATTTTCTCTATTTCTTCTAATGTTTTAAATTTACCTTTGTTGAATAATTGTGTTGCCCTTTTAACTTCCTTCTTTTCTAACTGTTTAAGTAGGTCATGGGCTATCTGTGATTCCCTCATCGCTACTCGTCTTATTGGTGAGTATGGTGTTGCTGTACCCTTTATACCTAATTTCCTCATCACTCCTTTCCATGTTATGAGTAGTGGCTTCGCAAATGGGTGCTCTCTGACTCCCTCTCCAGTCAATTTGCCCTCATCTACCAACAATTCTGCCAGGGAAGTTGGTTGAATTATTTCCCTTTCTATCTCACACCATTCCGGTTGTTGTGGGCAATGGTACCAATACTGTATCGCTCTCAGGATTGCAGCCTTATAATAAAGTTTTATATCTGGTGTGTCTAATCCTCCTTTCTCCTTAGCAGTGAACATTGTGTCTTTTTTGATTCTTGGTTTCTTTCCCCTCCAGATTAGTTCCTTAACCATTTCATCTACTTGCTTAAAAAAAGATTTGGGTAATTTTATGGGGAGGGCCAGGAATTTGTATAAGAACTTGGGCAGTCCAATCATCTTAAATAAGTTTATTCTCCCAAGCCAGGAACACTCCACCTTTTTCCAATTTTCAAATTCCCTTTTAACCTGTTCCAGTATTACAGGGAAGTTGGCCTTATAGAGGTCCTTGCACTTTTGTGTTATTGTTACCCCCAGGTATTTAATCCCATTAGGCTTTTCCGGGAATGGACTGACTTCCTTAATTTCCTTCAGTCCTTCCTCTGATTGAGCAAATATAAGTGCTTGTGACTTTTCATTATTAATTTTATACCCCGACACCCTTCCAAAACTATCAATAGTTTGCATAAGATGTGGCAACGTTTCCACGGGTTCACTAATGTACAAAATTAAATCATCTGCAAATAGGGATAGCTTATACTCTTTCTGGCCTACCACCATTCCCTTAATATTTTTATTTTGACGAATTGCCACCGCCAACCCTTCAATAGCCATATCAAATAGTAGGGGCGACAGTGGGCACCCTTGTCTTGTGCCCCTCTGAATCTCAAAGGTTTTTGTTATTTTCCCATTGATTTTAAGCTGAGATCTGGGATGGGCGTAGATTGCTATTACCCATTTTAAAAAGTTGCCCCCTATTCCCACCTTTTTTAGCATTTCAAAGAGAAATTTATGTTGTACATAATCAAACGCTTTTTCTGCATCAGCGGAGATAATCATGGAGCTTGAGGTAGTATTCCTTATTTCCTGGGAGTGAACCAAATTTATTACTTTTCTAATATTGTCAGATCCCTGTCTGCGGGGAATAAATCCAGCTTGATCAGAATGTATGAACTCCCCTGCTATGGCTGCCAATCTAATGGCCAGAATTTTTGCAAATATTTTAAAGTCATTATTCAGGAGGGAAATTGGCCTATAGCTACCGCATTCATTCGCTGGCCTTCCTGGTTTGAGCACTAGTGTAATCTGTGCATCATAAAAAGTAGGTGGCATTTTCCCTGTCTGTAAAATTTCATTGTATACTGCCGCCAGGTGTGGGGCTACCTCCTTGCAAAAAGTTTTGTAAAATTCTGCTGGGAACCCATCTGGCCCACAGGCTTTATTGGCTTTCATACTTTTAATTGCATCTGAAACCTCTTCTATTGAGATTAAGGAATTAAGGAAGCTAAGCTGCGCTCTATTTAACCTGGGCATTTCTAATTCACTAATAAATTGTTTTATTTCCTCAGGGTCCGGCTCAACCGACTTATATAGGTTCCTATAGAACTCCAAGAAGGTCTCCTGTATTGCTTCTTGACTGTGTACTTCCGAGCCATCCTTTGTCATAATACTAGTAATGATGTTTTTCTGTTGCTGTGCTTTTACCAATTGTGCCAGCGCTTTCCCTGCTTTGTTGCTATTATTAAAATAATAAAATTTCACCCATTTCAATTGTTTTGTGGTTTTTTCTAGTTCTAGCGTGTTTATTCTTTCCTTTATTTTCTGCAGTTTCCCTGCTACTACTTTTGAGGGGGTATGTTTATTTATAGCTTCCCATCTTTTAAGTTCTGCATATATCTCTGCCCTTGCTTCTCTTTTTTTCCTTTGTATGTGCGCTCTCAGAGCTATTACTTTGCCTCTCAGAGTGGCTTTAGCTGCCTCCCAGAACATGGAGTCTTGTGGTACTGATCCCTTATTTAGGTCTATGTATTCTTTAATTTCTTCCCCAATTTTTATTCTGGCTTCAGGATTCTTAAGCAGAGACCTATCAAAACCCCACTGCGGTTTATCCCACTGAGCCTTGCTATTCAACCTCACTTTGATCCCTATTGCGTTATGATCAGTAAATACTAAGGGTATTATATATGCTGCCAGACACTTCCCTACGTCATTTTTATACATGAGTACATGGTCAATTTTGGAGTATGAGTTATGTACTTGAGAATAATAGGTGTACTCTCTACTTTTTTTATTTTTATGCCTCCATATGTCTAATATGCCTTGTGAATCCAATATCTCTCTTATATACCTTTGCTTATTATTCATAGGAATGGTCTTTGAAAGATCTAGGCTTGTTAGGGGAGTATTCAGGTCTCCCATGATGATTAGTGTCCCCTTGGTGTTCTGAATTATAAGTGGTATATATTTCTTGTAGTAGCTTAATTGGTCTTTGTTGGGACCATACATATTTACAATAGTGAGCCATATGCTTTGTATTTGTCCTGTTATTAGCAAAAATCTACCCTCTGTGTCTTTTATACTGTTCTCCAGTTTGAATTCACATCTTTTATTCATGCCTATTATAACACCAGCTTTTTTCTTGTTGGCACAGGAGGCTTCCAATAGTCCCATGCTTTTGTTCGCAAATCTGTGCACCTCTTTTTCTAGTAAATGAGTTTCCTGCAGACAGAATACATCTATCTTATTCTCCTTTAGCAGTTCCCTCACTCTTTTCCTTTTGACTGGTGAGTTAAGGCCCCTCACATTGAGGGATAACATGTTTAGGCTAGCCATAATCTTTGACTCCCTCTTTATGCTTTTGTCTCCATTTACTCTTTACTGCTGCTTGATCACCACAAACTCTAGTGAACTTTGGTACACATGCCTTACTTATAATCCCCCTACTAACCTTCCTCATCCCAACATAAAGGCCCTTACGCCCCTCCCTCCCCCACCTACTCCCCATCTCCCTCCCCCCTCCTAATCTGTTCCCCTTACTCTCCCCTCTCCCCCCCTTCCCCCCCCTTGCACATCCACAGAGCATTGTGCTTCTTCTTCTCCCAAGAGAGAACAAAAAGAACTTACAACTTTAACGCGAGAACTTTACCCCCTCCAAACCTTTCACAGTTAGAGTCTCAATTGAGACTCATTTTACATTTTTGACCCCAGTTTTTCGGTTTCATAGTCTTTCATCTTTCCTCCCCTTCTTATAGACAAGTCAGTCATGTCCAGTAGGAGGTAAGTGTAGAAAGGCCTCTAGATCTTCTGTATCCATAAATGATTTATGTTTCCCGTTCACGTTCAAGACCATTCTTGCTGGGAACTTCAAAACCGGCTTCCATCCTCTTTCATTTAGTTCAGGAAAGTATTTTCCCCACTTTCTTCTTTTAGCCATAGTTTCCATAGCATAATCAGGGAAGATCTTTATGGTCTCCTCCCTGAATTTCATTTCCTTTTTCATCCTGGCTTTTTTCAGTAGCTCCTCCTTCACACTATAACTCATGAACTTGGCTATGATGGTTCTGGGTCTTGGAAAGTTTTTATTGGGCTGTCTCCCTGTTCTATGGGCCCTGATGATTTCTGGATTTTGCAGTTGCTGATTGTCTGGGAATTGTTCCTTTAGGAAGTCCCACAGCAGCTTTTTTACATCCTGAGTTTCAGCCCCTTCAGGGAAGCCCACAAATCTTAAGTTGTCCCTTCGTGACCTATTCTCTAGGTCCTCAGTTTTTAGCATCAAGATCTGCACCTTCTCCTGGAGGTTTGTGGCCTGCTCCACAGTATTCACTGCCTGGTCTTCCAAGGAGGAGACTCTCTCCTCTACTGTGTCAATTCTATGCCCCAGCCTTTCCAGCTTTTTATTTCCAGCTTCCACTGAGTCTCTCAATTTGTTCATATCCCTTTTGAAATCCCTTTTCATTTCAAGGAGGAGCGCCTTTATTGTTTTCCCCTCTGCTTCCTCCTCAGGCTCAGTCTCATCTGGGGTTTCCTCCCCCTCTGTTACAGCACCCGCCGCCATCTTTTCCCTCTCTTTTGATGAGGCCTCCCCTCTAGCCCTTTCACCAGGCCTCAGGCTCTGTCTGCAGTATCTCTCCAGCGGGGTTTCTTTTACTGTCTTTTTTTTCTCCCCCTTGCTTCCCCCTGCCATTTCTCTTACTTTTCTGGAGGTTTGTTTTCTTTAACAGTTCTTTTGAGGCCTCTTTCAGTCACAGTTTGGAGGAGCACTCGCTTTGCCCTGCTGCTCTCACTCGCACATGCTCAGTCCCTTCTCGAGACTCTAGGTTTTGACCCAGCATCTCTTGGAGAAATCAGGGCTTTCCCCCACACTGGAAAGGGGGCGGGCCATAGGGACTTTCCCACCCCTTTTCCAAAGTGGCCCCAGCCCTAGGAGGCACTATGATGTCACAATGCTTTGTAAGGGGTGGAGTTAAAATGGCATTATAGCCCCTTTGCTCCACCCCCACTGATGAGATCCCTTCCCCTCTGGGTGGAAGTCCAGACGGGAGGTGGTAACTCTAGGTACAATGCTCCATAGTAAAGAAGCCACAAATTATTTACAGTACTCTGTGTCAGGCTCCCAGCCTGGCGAAGAGCGGTCCCGGCGAGAACAAGGAGCCCGGTTCGCCGACGTGCACTTCCGGCTGCTAGGTAACCAGCAACACAACATCCCGATGCACCGCTGGCAGGGCAGTGCCTGGGCCCACGTGACTCCAGGGACGCTGCACTGCACACTTCCCAGGTTGCTGAGCAGCCAGGGTTCCAGCTGCGGCGTAGCGCTCGGCTAATGAGTCGCAGGGAGGTAGGGTCTGCGGATGCAGTAACTTGGGGTACGTGAGGCACAGGAAGGGTTTCTGTATAAAGGCTTAGCAGAAGGACTCCTCCTTGCTGGTAATTGTTTGAGAGACTGGTCCTGTGCTTTGGCTTGGATTATAGTAGTGTGTTTACCTGGAGAACTGTGTGACTGTGAGTGCGAGTACAAGAGCATGAGTGACTGACGGATTGACTGGGAGTGTGCTTCTGTGAGTGGGAGAGCTAGTGTGTGTGGGTGCTTGTAATGGAGTGTTTGAGAGTGACTATGAGTGAGAACGCCCCACGCCCCCATAACCTCTGCACCCCCACAGTGTGCAAGGCAGTGGTGTGTGTTTGTCTCTGTTCCTTCCTCCTCCATTGACCCCCTTCACAGCATGAACCTTTCCCCTGGATCTGGGACCCCGAACACGAGCATTCTTTCCTGGTGATCTTCCCTAGTTGAGTGGGCCTGAAAGCGTGAGTAACCCCTACCCTGCATCCCCACTCCTCCCCAGGGACCTACTCTCTCCACCCAGTGATGATCTCGGTTGCTCTTGGTTCCCGAGAGAAAGCCCCCACAAGATCCTGAGCAGTAGCGGCTGGCCTCCCAAGACATTTGGGGCGCTGACCCCCCAAGCACCGAGGGCCCACCAGCGCCGGCGTTTTTTGGTTGTTTTTTAAAAAACCAAACCCCCGCACCACCGCCGCTTCCCACAGCGCTGCAGCAGCCTCTGCCTTTGCTTCAGAGCGGAGGCTGCTGCGGCGCTGTTGTCAGTTTCAGTGAAACTGCTGCGGCTGCTGCGGTGCTGCTGCAGAGCAGAGGCTGCTGCGGCGCTGTTTTAATTGACTTCTGGGACCCACTCCTGGGTCCCAAAAGGCTCAAAAAAGCTAAGCCCAACCGCATTTTCCAATGGAAAATGCGATTTGGGCGGCTGAGCGCTCAGCCCGGCTGAGCTCCTCCGTCCACAGCATGTATAGGATGTGCTGTGGAGGGAGGAGCTAGGGGCTTCCATTGCTCTCAATGGGCGCAAGGAAAGCTCTCACCAGGGCGCTTGTTGAAAACGCCCTGGCGAGATACCTTGGGCCGGGCGCCTGAGGTACGGAGCAGCGCGCATGTGCGCTGGTCCCTGCCTCACATGCTAAAGAAAGAACATGGCTGCCAGCGGCACGCTGTTGGAGGGCACAGCTCTCCAACTGCCTGCTGCCAGGCCAGCCGCTTCAACGTCTGGTTTGTTTTTTAAAATTTATTTTAAATTGCCCATGTGAGTCCTGCCTCCGCGGAGGAGAGTAGGACACGGGGGCAATTTAAAATAAAAAAGCCCTAAGTTCTCCCCGCCTGCAGCGCAGCCCGGAGTCCCCGGATGAAGTCCGCCAGAGCCAGCACCGAGCAGGTAAGAATCCTATCTTCCCCCCAGGCTGTTTCCCACCCTGCACCTCCCCCTGGGCTGTTCCCCCCCCCGCACCCCTCCCGGGCTGTTCCCCCGGCCCGCACCCCTCCCGGGCTGTTTTCCCACCCCACCCCGCACTGCACCACCAGGCTGTTTTCCCACCCCGCACAGCACCCCATCAGGCTGTTTTCCTACCCCACATCCTCCCAGGCTGTTTTCCCACCCCGCACTCCCCCAGGCTGTTTTCCCATCCTGCACCCTGCATCCTCCTCCCCCTAGGCTCCCAGCCTTCCCTCCCTGCATCCTCCCCCCCAGGCTGTTTTCCCCCCACCCTGCATCCTCCTCCCCCTAGGCTGTTGATCTTAGGAAGCTAGGTGTCTTCACAATGCTGAAAATTTTGTGCTTTGGGGTTTATACTTTATTTATTTTAAGCTTGATGTGCATGTAGACTGTGTTTTCCGATGTTAACCATGGGAACTCGTCGCTGCTGTGTTTTGCCAGTGTTGTCTGTGTTTTGGGTTTATACATTATTTATCTTAAGCTTGATGTGCATGTAGACTGTGTTTTCTTCCATCTGATGTTAACCCTGGGAACTCCTTGCTGCTGTGTTGTGCCAGTGTTTTGCCAGTGTTTTCTGTGTTTGGGGTTTATACATTATTTATTTTAAGCTTGATGTGCATGCAGACTGTGTTTTCTTCCATCCGATGTTAACCCTGGGAACTCCTTGCTGCTGGGTTTTGCCAGTGTTTTCTGTGTTTCCCTGTGTTTTGGGTTTATACATTATTTATTTTAAGCTTGATGTACATGTAGACTGTGTTTTCTTCCATCCGATGTTAACCCTGGGAACTCCTTGCTGCTGGGTTATGCCATGCCACTAGCCTATCGTCCCCCTGGCTCCGCCTACCATCCCCCTGGCTCTGCCCACCGGCAGCTTTGCCACCAGCAGGCCGGATGGCCTTACTGCCCCTCCAAACTCAAAACCCACCAGCTGCCCCTGGATCCTGAGGGAACCTATCCTCCACGGGTGCCCCACCAAGACAAGAGTAAGAGCAGGAAACCGTTCCCCATACCTTGAATCCCCTCTATCCCCTCCATCCCACCTAACACTCTGTGGGATCTTTGAATGCATGAACACTCTGAAACAAGTGGTAAGCTACCACACACTCCGTCACTACCTATGTACAGGACTGCTACTCTTACAAACATTTACACATTACATTGGTTTACCCCCCAAGTCAAAATAACCACACACTGTCCCAGCCAGTAAATGGTAATTACCACAAACGTTAACCGCTCATATAATGGGTCAACACAACAGAGATTGCTTCTCTTGAGGTACTTAATACACATTTTTAGTGGCAGAGATTGTCATAACAGATGTCCACATTGGATGTCATCCCTACTTGTGAGAGTGGGGGGGTGAGGGAGGGCTTCTCCAGCTGTGGGGTCTCCAGCCGTAGGGACAAACATCTCTGTAGCCTTCCCTAGCCAGGAGGGAAAGGCGGGAGGCAACATGCAGTTGCTCGGCCACATCCCCATGCTCCCCGTGTCCCACTCCCACCCCCCGCCATGACAGGCATCCATAGCTGGGTGCCATGGCAAATTCTCAAGCTCGGAGGAGTCGGGGCCGGAACAAACGTTCCTTCCCGGTTCACCCACTCTGGCGCTGCTGGGCAGCAGCAGGGTGCGGACTGTGGGCCCACTTTGATCTGGGCCTACATTTCCAGCCTGGACGCCACCCAGGAAGGGTTTGTACTGTGTCCACATCTGGCAGTCCTGGAACAAACGTACCACCATGATTTGGGTCAAACCAGACCAAGCTGGTCACGTGTGTAACACCCAATGTGTAAACAGGGCAACAAAAAGGACAGGTTTGACCTGTGAGCTGTGGGAGCTAGGTCTGTTTTGTGTGGGTGAGAGAAAGAGTTTGGTCTGGGCACAAATTTTCGATGAGAAGGGACTTGATGTGCATATGTAGAGTCAGGGGAATTGTAAAGTGTAGGGTTTTATGAGTTATGAGACACCTATGAATCATCCCCGAAGGCGAATCCCCTTTAAGGCAGATCTGACCCAGATCATTTCATTCCTTATCTACATTCTGCAATTCTTGGCAATTGCCCTAGGCACTCGGAGTTCGACAACTCACTGTTTGCCGTTTCCTTTAAAAGACCCCTTTCAATCACATCAACAATATTACATGCCTCTCCAGTGGCACCCAGTGGTCAGATGGGTCACTTGCAGAGACGAGCTCTTCAGAAATTTCTATGTTCATCTGTTTCCATGAGGTGGCTGACAAATCAGTATCTTCTGGTCCCTGCGGTTGGCCAGGAGCGCCCTCTTGTGGGTACCACCACCGGCTAATTTTGTCTGTACAACAAGGGCCCACAGACAGTCGCTCTTGGTTGCCGCCCCCATACTTTGGAATTCCCTTTCCCCGGCCAGAGCCCAAGCTTGAGCATATTCTGGAGGCGGTGTGGAAACGTTTTTGTTTGGCAGAGCTTTTGACAGGCAGGGATAAAGTTTGGGTGGGGTGGGGTTTTTTGGGTGAGAGTAGGGATTTTTAGGGGTGGGGGGAGTTATATGTTATATTTTTACTATTTTGTGTTGTGGTTTTTTTTGTAAATCTGTCCTGAGCCTTCAGGGAAGTGCAGGAAGTAAATAAATAAATAATTTTTCATTATTTATACCCCACCTTTCCTGCCTAGGCAGTTCGAGGCGGCTTACAAAAGTTGTCAGCCGAGCTGACAGCAAAGTAGAATGTATTTCTTTATTGCAAACTGCCCTGAGCCACCTGTGATCGGAGAGGACGGAGTATAAGAGTTTAAAATAAATAAATAAAATTAAAAGATTTAAATTTGTTATCCCTCCCTACCCTGAAAAAGGCTCAGGGTGGCTTAGAAGTAAAATATAAACATAACATATAAAATATATATAAAAATATATTAAAACGTTCATAAAACCAGTAAAAGACAAAAACAACCCCAGCCCCCACCTTACTCCTCCCCTAAGGAGGTGAGCAGCCACATTCTGCACCAGCTGCAGCTTCCGAAGAGTCATCAAGGGCAGCCTCGCATAGAGTGTGTTGAAGTAATCTAGCCTAAATAAATAAATAAATAAATATTTGTATAGCACAAGAAAAAACAAGTGGGTATTCCCAGCTCCGCTGACAACAGCAACACAGCAATAACAGCCAAGAGCATCAAAAGCTGGCAGGATGAGAGGAAAACAGGGTTTTTCCTTTTTGTGTTTTCAAAACAAAAATAAAAAACTATGAGTTCATGCATCGTTTAAATGAATATAACTATTATTACCACTATCAAGAGAAAGAAATGTAGGCCTACAGGTGAAAGCCTCTTATATTCACTTTAAAAAATAAATAAATTATCCCATGGGCTCTCAATTTCCTCCCCTCCGTGTGTATTACAATATATGGGGTATTGTCTCGTATTGTCTCTTGTCTATTTGGGTGGCCCTCTCTTGTCCACTCAGAACTTAGGACCAGTTAACACAGCATTTGGCAGGTGGGGATAAGAGTTAGGGTAGGGATTTGTATATGTTTTTATACTTTTATTTCTATATGCTTTTACTCTGCCGTTAACTGCCCTGGTTACCAGACGGGCAGGATATAAAATTTAAATAGGAGATGGGGGGGGAGCTGGAGGAGCATGCTCACTCCGACTATCAGACAGCTTATCAGGGGGGCTTGGAGGAGCAGAGGAGCCACCTCCCCCTATCAGATGTTTGGCAGCTGGGGGGAGTGTGGTCCTCCTGATCAACAATTTGGCAGCCTGGGTGGGCACGCTCCTCCGGGCCCATCCTCAGACCTTGCATCATGGTGGGGCTACAGGGGCCAACCAGACAGAAGGAGGCCCCATGATCCCACATTAGCCTGGGTGAGGCAATAGCTATGTCACCAGGCAATAGCCTGGGTCTGCGCTATGTCACGGCCTTCTCCAGTCAGCACACCCCATAGCAGCCAGGCACCTGCCCTGAGATGGAAGTGGGTGAACATCTGGCGGTCACCTAACTGACAGGCAGGTGACTAGTGGGCTACCGCGGGGTATCATGAACTACTGTCGTGTTTGTTTTCACCCAATGACCTGGTTCAGGGGGTGACACCCAGACCCCAGTAAGTGCTCCCCTCTTGACCCCCCGAAGTCCCTACTTTTCCCCAACACCCCCCAATCTCCTAGTATATCTCTATTTCCTGACCACTCTCTGCCCCACTCCCGCCCACACTCACCTGCTGCTTATCCCCTATGGAGGCCAAGGAGTCTCCGATGTGGAAGCTAGTGCTGGATGGATGAGGGAATCTCCCATATTGGCACTAGGTTCAGGGATGTCTTGCAGCGTAAATGGTGCAAGAGAGGTCAGGTGATGGGGCTGGAACGCTGCACTCTCACTTACTGGAGTGGGTGTCAGGACATTCACCAGTGAATTGCTGGCCTGGCTGTGCTGTTCTGCACCTGCACCAGCCTGGCTTTGCTTCACCCACTTGTCTTCATTGGTGGCTACATCATCCCAGATTCGGATTATCCACTCCTCCCTGACTGCACAAACAGGAATGCCTAAACCAGCTCCTTCCCCTCGGCTAGCTCTGCAACTGGAGAAGGGGGGGGGGAGGTAGAAGTTCTTTTATGCAGCTGCATTTGGTCAGCTGACCTCATCTTGTTTAGCTGTTCTCCAGCTAGATTCAGATGGAGAAAGTATAGGGACCGTGCAGCCAGAATTTCAGTGGGGAAAGCCAGGTAGAAGGCTGGGAGGTTCTGTGACAGGGAATAAGTGGTTGGGGAAAATATTTTGAGGGAGGCTGAGTTTATGGAAGTGTTGAAAGTGGAAACACTCAGTGTGTGCTTTTAGATGCAACAGCGATCAGATTGCGTCTAAGCACTGGCACTATTTTTAGCCACTGATCTCCCCCCACCCTCCCATTAACTCCTCATTGGTTGCACAGATGTTTCAGGTGCAGCAGTTGTGTGTTTTCCCTCTCCCCATGGCTAACGTTGTGTTTAAAGACATCGGGTGGTGTGTTCACAGTCATTTCTGCTCTGTTGCACGAGTGGCAGGCAGGACCCCAATTAGCCCCTGGATATGGAAAGGAAGCCGTTACATCTAAGTACTGTAACACATTAAACACAGGGAAACATGGCTACACAATGGTGTCAACACACTTTTAGCCATCCCTTTCTGTTGCGTCTAAAGGCACCCAGTTGCATACTCGTGAGTGCTTCTCTGGGTGTTTACCAAGAAGGCTGGGTTGGGGGGTGACAGCTGAGTGGCACAGCTGCGGAGCAGCCACTCAGGTGGAGTGTGTGGCTGAAAGATGAAAGGGTGCATGAAGCCTAAGTTGTAAGTGAGCACAATATGTGAGACTGTACAATGTCTTTACTGCTAAAAACATGGCACGGAAATTAAGGCAGGAGCCTTAACTCTTCTTGTAAACTGGAGGTTTTTTGATTATGGAATATCCAAGTTTTTTGTTAAATACAATGCAATGGAAAAAAATTGTTCTGCTGGCGCAGTAGAATGCTAAGCAGCATAACCACTATGAGAGCAGGGCTCTAAGGTGGAAGAGCGGTTCCCTTCAGTTTAGAAGGTTGTTACTTCCTTCAAACAGCAAGCAAGGCGAAGCTGGAGTTTTACTGCTAGCTCCCTGCTTAACAATGGTGGTGGCTTCGCTTCACCCCTTTGTGAACTTTGGTTCAGTTTAAGCAATGGAAACTTCCAAGAACTGCTCTCTATGATCTTTCTAGCTCTACTCCCCACTGTCAGAGCTCCTTCCCTTGTGCAACACTGGCCATTCTTCTTTCTATAAGGACCTCCCCCTGTACAGGACCCCCTGGCTAGTTCACTCCTTGTACAGGGAATTCCCTGACTCTGCTGTGCCCATGTACAAGACTCTCCATCTGGCATAATGCTGCCATCCTGCAGCTTTCCCCTTGTACAAAGCTCAATGGGCTCAATGCAAAGCCTCAGTTGGGCGTTTGGTGGAGGCGCTCGGCAGCGGGAGGTGCTGCAGGCGCATGCTTGAACTGAGTTCAGTATGTGCTCCACAGCACATCTTGCCACTGAGCGCCTCCATTGAACAGTGAACTGCCTGCGAACCGTGCCAGCAGCCAGTCCACGGGAGGGACCCCGGCGACAATGGTAAGTAAACACGCGCGGGTGGGGTGGGGTGTCGAGAAGCAGAGGCTAAGGGCCTGGGATCATGGAAGGGGGGGTAGGG
>QEPC01006195.1:396896-407419 GCA_003113815.1 Sphenodon punctatus
TATATATATAACCAGTTCAGTTGTGCCCCATAATCAGTTCATGCTGCCCCCACCCAATAACCAGTTCATTTGTGCCCCTGCCCCCATATAATCAATTCACACGGATTCACCAGTTTAGTTGTGCCCCATAATCAGTTCACGCTGCCCCCACCCATAACCATTTAATTTGTGCCCCCGGGACAGCGTGAATTCATTATATGGGGGGGGGTGCAAATGAACTGGTTATGGGGTGCGGGTTTAAAGACAATATTTCTGTTAGTAATAACTTCATTAAGAAAAGTTAGTGAAATAGCAGCCATAATAATCTCAGAACCATATTTGCAAATTTATTTTCCAAGATAGAATATATATTGCTTTACATCCTAAATTTCTACCTAAGATAGTATAAGTAAGACAGTTGTGAGAATGTGGCCCTTTTTACACGGGCCTCTCCCACCCATGAATACGCAGATTTGTGTGTTCATGGGTGGGGGAGCCCTGTGTGAACAATGTGGTGCATGCACCCACGGTGTGTGGGTGTGCATGCATGCCCACCTAACACGCATTCCCACTCACACACTCCCCCACTTGTCCCCACGAATGGAGCAACTGGGGGAAACGGATGTTACTCCGTGGGTGTGGATGAGTGGGGGTTGAGTGGGGATGCATGTGCAGCCGTGTGCATGCCCTGGCCATGCACTGGCGTGCCCACGGACCGCCCCCACCCGTGGGAGCCATGTAAAAATAGCATGTGAGGAGACACTTGAAGAAGAACAGAAGGTTGCTACCTTGTAAACAAGGTTCTTTGAGATGGGCCCGAACATTCTCACAACACCCACCCTTCCAGCCCCGCATAGAATTTTTTCCTTATATTTCTAGAAAGGGTTGGAAGGAACTGTCATTTAGAGGGGGGGAGTGCTTTTTATACTAGAGGAGCTTGAGACCATAATGTGGTCTATTTTCTGAATAGGGTGAGTGTACACAACCCAGTTGTGAGAATGTTAGGAGCCATCTCAAAGAACCATCTTTACAAGGTAGCAACCTTCTGATCAGCACGTGGGGAGGAGTTGTTTATAAACAAACAGCGTTATCTCCCCGATCTGTGTCCCACTGTTGCTGCTGCTGCTGCAACTAGGAGGCAGAGGCAGGTGAGGAATAGGGACTGGGGCCAGGGAAGGGAGGCAGCAGAAGAACTTAGGCTGAATTCTCACCTGGCGGTGGCGGCAGCAGGAGGGGCGAGGGAGATGCAGCGCAGCGCGGAGGAGCCGGTGCGAAAAGAGCCGGTGCAGATCTGCCGGGCTCTTTTCCCATCACGCCTCCCTCACTCCTCCCACTGCCACTGCAGGTGAAGGGGCCGTCCCTACCTACGTCCCACCCCCCAGGCAGGGCCCAGGTACAAATGCGCCCCCCCCGCGCCACGCTAGCTACGCCACTGTCGGGTATACAGCAAAGGAAAGTGGTTTATCTTCTTGTCATCATGGCAGCAGTCAGGAAAGTGACTGTGAGGCAGGGGTTTTGCAAACTGAGTCACAGTGCGAACAAAGTACTTCAGAGATCAAACTGATTCAACTAAGTACAAGCTCCGAAGAAATGCATATCTGGAGTACTAATGAAGAAAATATCTTTCCAGTCAGTGATTATGATGACCCAGGCTGTTGGCCCCTATCCATTGACTCAAAATTAGAAGACTTTCTTGTGGTAAGAAGTGTCACTCAGATTAAGGATTTCAGTTTTCCAAAGTACAAGTACAAGAGAAGTTTCAGTGCAGCTCATCATATTTGTGTGGTGCCTAATGGCGAATATGTTGACCGGCGCTGGCTTGTATAGTCTAAAGAAAAGAACTCTGTATTTTGCTTTGTTGTAAATTATTTGAATGTGGTCTTGCTCACACACAACTCACTAAAGATGGGTATTGTGATTGGTCGCATGCAGGTGTACGTTTAGGAGAACATGAGCGATCTCCAGTCCATATTGATTGCATGCTACAGTGGACTGAACTTGAATCAAAATTAGCAAGCAATACAACAACTGACAGAGTAAATCAGTCTGTCATTTTAATAGTGAAAAACAAAGATGATGAAATGTTCTTGAGCGTTTGTTTGCTGTTGCATAGGATTTGGCAAGTCATAATACTGATTTTTGTGGCAGCAAAGATACACCGTACACACCAAATAATGGAAATATTCTTGGTCTAGTAGAGTTGTTGGCATGTTTTGATCCTGTGATGCAGGATCATGTTAACAGAGTGAAAGATGGCAAGATCCATAATCATTACCTAGGTCACAGAATTCAGAATGAAATTATTGAAGTCATGTCTGGAGAAGTTAGAGATGTTATTATTCAAAATGTGAAGCAAGCTACATACTTTTCAGTGATTTTGGATTGTACACCTGACATCAAGAACAGTTGTCGGTTATTTTAAGGATTGTTAAGACTGCAGCAACGGATACAGATGTTGAAATCATGGAGCATTTCATGGATTTTATAGTAGTTGATGATTCTACTGGAAGAGGACTGGCAGAAGTGCTGGTCACAGAACTGGAGTCTTTAGGACTGAAGTTTATTAATTTATTTAGAAAAATTTATACCCCACCCCTCCTGCACAGCAGCTTGAGGTGGCTTACATTCTAAAACATATAAAATATAAATAGAAAACTCTTACAAACATAAAAGGAGGATAAAAATATCCCACCCACAGCCTAGCCCACTCACCCCTCTCCCCCACCAAATGCCTGGCAGAACAGCCAGGTTTTACAGCTTCTTTGAAAAGAGGGGAGATCCAGGGCCAGCCGGGCCTCCAGTGGAAGGGAGTTCCACAGCTGAGGTGTGGCCACCAAGAACGCCCTCTCCTGCGTAGGCCCCCGGAAGACACAGGGGACCTTGAACAGGGCATCCCCGGATGATCGAAGGGGCCGATCCAGAATCCGGGGGATGAGGTGGTCCCGCAGATAGGTAGGGCGTAGGCTGTTTAGGGCTTTATAGGCCATAAGCAACACCTTGAATCGGGCCCGGGAAACTATCAGCAGCCAGTGCAGAGAACGGAGCACCGGCATAATATGCTCCTGGCGGCGATGGGTCGCTGCATTCTGCACTAGCTGCAGCTTTTGAGCCATCACCATGGGTAGCCCCACGTAGAGTGCGTTAGAGTAGTCCAATCTGGAGGTGAAGAAAGCATGGATGACAGTGGCCAGGTCGGAGTCTGAGACATACGTCCGAAGCCGTCGCACCAGATGTAATTGGCAAAAGGCACTCCTCGTCACAGCCTCCACCTGGACATCCAGGCGGAGCTGCGAATCGAAGAGCACCCCCAGACTCCGTACCTTTGAGACTACTGGAGGGCAGACCCCATCAATAATGGGGGCCGTCATTGTCATCGCCTTACCCATCACCTCCGTCTTGTCAGGATTCAGCCTCAGTCGATTAGCCCTCATCCAGTTCCCCACAGCTGCAGGCACCGAGTAAGCACTGAGACTGCTGGGCCTGGATCTGTGGAGCAGCATATTGATGACACCGCATGCCAAACCTGATCACCTCGCCAAGCGGCTGCATGTACACGTTGAACAGGAGAGGGGACAAGACAGAACCCTGCGGGACTCCACACAAGAGGTCCTGGTATGATGAAAAATAATCCCTGAGCACCACTCGCTGAGTTCTCCCGGTCAGGAATGAGCAGAACCATTCAAGAACAGTCCCGCCCACCCCTGCACGATCCCGCAGGCTCGTCACCAACATCTCATGGTCAACGGTATCAAATGCCGCCGACAGATCTGATAGAATCAACAGGGTCGAATGACCCCGATCCCATTCACGACAGAGATCATCAACCAAAGCCACAAGCACAGTCTCGGTGCAATGCCCCAGCCGAAATCCCGACTGAAAGGGATCAAGAAAACTGATATGATCAAGATGTCCCTGGAGTTGTTGAGCCACCACCCGTTCAATAACCTTCCTAAAAAGGGAAGGTTAAAGACAGGCCGATAGCTGGGGAGGGAGTTATAGGATTGTCGTGACCAGGGACAATAAGTCCAACATGAAAGGACATAAGCAAGGTGTTCAAACCCGTATGTTGAAAGGGAACCCAAGAGCATTTTTTTTCACCATGTGACAGCAATAGCTTGAACTTGGTGATGGGAGATGCTGCAAGTTCATCTACAAGAGCAATAACATTCTTTGGTGTGCTGCAGAGGATTTACACCATTTTTTCTGCCTCTCCAGGCAGATGGAAGGCTCTCTTTGAACAAAGCTATTTGATTAAAGTTTATTTTCATTTGCTTTGAATATTACTGCTAAATTATTGCATAAAACCAATAATGCCCTCCACTTCCTGCTGTTCCTTCCCTGTATTGGCAGGGGGGGAACTGTGGGAGGGCTAGGCGAAGGGGGAGTTTGTGGGGCATGTTGGGAATGGCTATGCAAGTGGGGCACTCTGTGAGGGGATGCTGGAAGGCGCGTGAATCTGTGGGACAGAAATGGCAAGGGGGTGATTGGTGTAGGAAGCTATGGGATAAGTGGTGGGACTGATGAGGCATAGGCGTAGGTATAAATGTATGTGAATTATGTAAATTTACACATTTGCATAATTAGATGGAGCCTAAATATGCAAATTAGGTCCCACACCAATACTTCACACATGGTCCCACACAACCTAGGACAATAGCACAGCAGTGGTGTTTCCAGTCTGACACTGCCCTGAAGTGTGACCTTGAACAATTCCCTTGCTCCTTCTGTGGTTCTGTCTCACATTGTGTCTTGTTACACGCTTCTGAGAGGAATTTCCTATCACATGCCTTTGTATAGCACCAGCACTTAGCATGTCAGGGATGGATTTTAGCTGGGTCTTTAGGCGTGACTGCCATAAAATAACCAACCAATCCCTGGCATCACCATGGCTCCTTCAGAAGGCAATGTGCTTGGCACTTCTTATCTAGGATATTGCTGAGGACGGTGAACAAACTGAAATTCACTGATGCTTTGGTCTACGAGTGTTTTTAAATGAGCACAGCTGGGGCTGGGGGGGTCCGTGGCTGCTGCCACGCGGGTGGAATGTGTGGGGAGGGATTCTAATAGATGGTCCCAGCATGGCTACTGCAGCCACTGCCTCGCACTCCCCCTGCCTCAGACCATGGGGGAGGGGAAGCCCAGACTGGCCTTTGTAATTGACATGTCCTGAGCGTGAGCGCTGGGGAACCTGGGCTCCCCAGCACTTGTGGCCAGTTCCTGTGACTTGCAATGGCCGTGTCCCCCACCCATAGTGCCTATGAGCGACAGACTGGTCTGCTAGTGTGGCTAGCCACCCCAGTTCATACGGGCAGGGGATACGTGGGCGTCTGTTGCCACAGGCCTTTTTGTCTTGCCCTGCATGGCACACACTGGATTATTCGACAGTGCACCATGAGTGGGTGCTGCGTGGCTCATGGGAGCGCGATTCCCCCACTCCACCTGTAGACGGGCAGCTCCTGGGTGGCCATCCTAAGTAAGATTTGCCTTTGCAGCTGAGTTCCCTCCAATATCACCAGAGGTGGGGTTTTGAAAACACCTCCAGAGATATGGCTTTGGTGGCTGCTCCACAACTTTAGAACTCCGTTCCCATGAAGTTTCACCAAAACCCAAGCCTAAGAGTTTCATTTATTTAAATGTATACCCTGCCCTTCCCATTGCAGAGGCAGCGACTTGGTACCTGGTGGGCAGAGATCGGTTTGGAGAGAGAGGAGTTGTAAGTAGGGAAGTATTTTTATATTGGATTTTATTTTATAAACGATTGTGTATCTAGTTCATATCTATTTTATATTTTGTTTTTATGTGTTGTGACCAGTCCTGAGCCCTTGGGACAGGATGGGATATAAATTCAAAATATAAATCAAATAAATATTGCATGTGAACATTTGAGTGTGCCCGGCTTACATATAAACAAACACTACCGTACCCTGGTGTACATGTGGCCTGTTGCATCTCCTTTGTCTCCCCTTCCTAATCTTTCCTAGACTGCAAGCCCTTTGGGATAGGGACCAGCTCTAGTACCAGGTACATTGCAATGCCATAGATGAGCATCACTTGTCAAATCTGCACCCATACAGCTCAGGCATTTTAATAAATAAGCACTGAATGCTGCAGTTTAAATGACCACCAGACACCTTTACTTTGAGGACTTTACTAAGTGCTTGAGCGCATGCTTATGTGAGTGAGAATGACACAGGATATGAGAAACCAATAACATTCAGTGCTGGAAAAGGTCTGGTTTGTCACACTCAAACCAAAGCACTCATTGCAATTAGCTTGTGAGGACAGGCCGATTAAAGCCCTTGTTTCTCAACTGACACTGCCAAGACTAGGACTAATTCATCCACACTCATCTCACCTAGAGCAGCTTATGGTTCTATCATGTTGATTTGCAAATCATAGGCTGCATTTACTGAGCTTCCACTCAAAAATGGTTGGACTGAGGACCAGGAGAAGGAAAGACCTCCTAGAACTCCATATGGATCTGATGGCTTTCACAACTAACTAGTAGTTGTTACGGCTTTCTAACCACCCCCAACCGTGCACAGCCAACACAATCGAGAGGAAGCTAGCGTTGGTTTCAATTCATGCATCAGCTGCTGACCTGTTAGCAAAGTTCCAATTGCAGGGCAAAAGTCTGCCTTCAGTCACACCTGTACAACCTAGTGGAATTTGGCCTGTAGCATCTTTATTACTGGAGATGATGCCTTAACCAGAAAGGATCTAGCTTGACTTTCAGCATGCAGATTGTGCTGGCAAAATATATTTTTGGTAGAAAATTAATTATATTTACTTTGGAAGCTACTGACAGGGGATATAGGATGACATTTTTAGCTACAGTTTACTGTTCATAACGACAGTGAAGTCTAGTTAAGCTGAATTTCTCTGACCATATAAATAAAGTTTGACTAATCCAAAATTCTGCTCAAGTAGACCTTAAGGAAATGGACTTGGAGATGGAGAAAACAGCTTGGGGTGAATGAGTGCCAGGTTTCTGCATATCCAGCCTCCTCTCCAGCTGCAGAAAGTCAAAGCAGACAGCAGCGTTGAGCTGTGTGCGTGTGTTTTTATTGCTGTCAGTTCTGACTGCGAATCTCAAGTGGGCTGGAGACAGGGAAACCTGGTCCTCACTCCCTTTACAGTCCTCCTGAGACTCTCAGGTTCAGCAAACTGTCAGGATGTCTCTCCCATGCTTATGCATGCTCGTTGGTTCACTTGTGTTCATTCGTTCGTTCTCTCTCACACTCTCTCTCACACACACACACAGAGTTGGGGCAGCTAGAGATAGGGAACATCAGTTCTCTCTAGCTCCTGCCTACAATCTGTTTTATTTATTTATTTATTTAATTGTATTTCTATGCCGCCCCCCCCATGCCCACGGCATCTCGGGGCGGCTTCCAACACAATATAAAACAATACATAAAACATTACAATCTACAATATCATCATTAAAACCCATTTAAAACACCCCCCCACAAATTTAGCTCACCCTCCCCTACCCGCTTCCGAAGGCCTGGGAGAACAGCCAGGCCCGACGGAAGGCCAACAGACTTGGGGCCAACCGTGCTTCCTCTGGGAGGGAGTTCCACAGCAGGGGCCCAGCCACCGAGAACGCCCTCTCCATTGTAGCCCCCCGTTTTACACGGGGGACCTCCAGGAGGGCGCCCCTGGTGGACCGGAGCATCCGTCCTGAGTCGCGGAGGGTGAGGCGGTCCCTGAGGTATCCAGGTCCAAGACCGTGTAGGGCCTTATAGATCAAAGTCAAAACCTTGAATCTGGCTCGGCACGTCACAGGCAGCCAATGCAGTGCACGGAGCACCGGTGTTATGTGCTCTTGACGGCCTGTCTGATGGGCTGCTGCATTCTGCACTAGCTGCAACTTCCGGGCCAGCGTCAGGGGAAGCCCCACAGAGCGCGTTACAGTAGTCCAGCCTCGAGGTGATGAAGGCATGGATCAAAATGGCCAGGTCGGGTCTGGAGATGTACGGGCGCAGCCCCTGCACCAGATACAGCTGGCGGAATGCCACCTTCGCCACCATATCCACCTGCTGATCTAGACGGAGACCCGCATCCAATAACACCCCCAAACTCCGAACCTGCTGGGCCATGGAGGGGTGCACCCCCTCCACAAGAGAGGGCAACACCTCCCCCACCCGGCCTACCACCATCACCTCAATCTTATAGGGATTGAGCTTCAGTCTGCTCTGCCATAACCAACTCGCCACGGCCTCCAAACACTGAGACAGCACGGAGACAGCATGGCCTGGGTCAGCTGAAAAAGAGAGGTAAAGCTGGGTGTCATCAGCATATTGGTGGCAACGCACACCAAACCCTCTCACAATCTCCCCCAGGGGCTGCATATATATATTATTTCATTTCTATTTCAAACATTTCTGAGTCACCCCCCATGCCTATGGCATCTCGAGCTGACGTACAGCCTCATAAAACAATCATATTAAACAGTAAAGGAAACAGGATTGAGCCTTGCGGAACGCCACAGTTCACGGCCTGGGGGCTAGATGTTTCTGCTCCCAGGACAACCTGCTGGGTCCTCCCCAAGAGGAATAACTGGAACCAACCAAAGGTGGTCCCATCCAAACCTCCCAGGTCACGCAACCGTCTCAACAGCAGCCCATGGTCCACTGTGTCAAACGCGGCCGAGAGATCTAGCAGGACCAGTAGTGTTGAACGTCCTGCATCCATCTCCTGGCGGAGATCGTCCACCAAGGCCACCAACGCCGTCTTTGTACCATGGCCGGGCCGAAACCCAGATTGACACGGGTTGAAAAAACCAATGCTGTCTAGGTGAGCGCAGAGCTGCAAGGCCACCGCCCGTTCAATAACCTTCCCTAAAAAGGGAAGGTTAAAGACGGGTCGGTAACTGGCGAGTGCGTCCACATCCAAGGATGACTTCTTCAACAGGGAGCACACCACGGCCTCCTTGAGACTGGGGGGCAAACTCCCCTGCCGAAGGGACACGGTGACAACCCCCACCAGCACGGCCCCAGTATCTCCCTGGAGGCTTTCACCAACCAGGACGGGCAAGGATCTAATTCACAGCTGGTGGCCCTAACGACCCCAGGATCTCCACAGCATTGGCTGACGTCACTTCCTGAAACTCATCCCACAGAGATGGACCAGACAGCGCCGCCATCACCTCACGCTCAATTACTACTGTCTCTAATCCAGTGTCGAAGTTGCTCTGGATCCGAGCGATCTTGTCTGCAAAGTAGATGGCAAACTCCTCACAGCGGGCCTGGGACAGGTTCCCGTCCAGGCAGAGGTAGGCTGGACTGACCAGTCCCCGCACCACCCAGAACAGCTCCACTGGACGCAACTTTGCAGACGCTATGAGGGTGGCAAGAATTCTTTCTTTGCCATCCTCACAGCCTCAACGTAGGACCACAAATGGGTCCTACGGAGAAGTCGGTCGGATTCAGAGCGAGTCCAATGCCAGCATTGCTCTAATCGCCTGCTTTCCTGCTTCATACCCCGCAGCCCCTCAGTAAACCAAGGGGCCCCGCGACGTCGAGACAGGGGCAGGGGACGTCTCAGTGCCACCCTGTCTATGGCCTCCCCAAGCAAGATGTTCCAAGCCCGGATGAGTTCATCAACAGAGCGGTTGGTGGGGTCCAGGGTTAACTCCCCCAGGGCCTCCTGGAACCGTTGAGGTTCCATCAGCCTCCGAGGGTGGACCATCCTAACTGGTACCTTCCCCTTCTGGGGGTGACGCACTACGAGACCGGTCGTAAGAAGGTAATGCTCCATCCATGACAAGGGCACAGCTGTTACATCCCCCACCCGCCTCAAGGCCAGAACAACACCAGGTCGAGGGTATGCCCTCCCACATGAGTCGGGCAGTTAACAACTTGGGACAAATCCATGGTTGCCATGAATTCTCGCTCCACCCCCACAAGGCCATTATTGGTATGGGCACTGAAGTCCCCCAGGACCAAGGTCCTAGAAGAGCCCAACATCACCACCAAGACCAGCTCTGCTAGAGTGGAGAGGGATGCTGCTGGGCAGGAAGGGGCCCGGTACACCAGCAGCACCCCCAAATTGCTCCCAGCCAAATCAAACATCACATGGAGGGCCTCGATCCCAGGAATATCTGGAACTGGATACCTCCTAACTGACCATGTCTCTTTGAAAATCAAAGCTACGCCACCCCCTCGGCACGAGGCTGATGCTGCATGGCATACCCGGCCGGAGCGAGATCCACCAAAATTGGCCCCACCTTCTCGTCGAGCCAGGTCTCCGTTATACATGTGAGGTCCGCCGCCCCATCCAGGATCAAATCCAGGATTATCGGGGCCTTGTTAACTACGGACCTCGCATTCAACAGCATCAGTCCCCCACCGAGGGATCCTGGACCCGACTCCCCAGGACCCTCACATGGCAGGCAGGCTCCCTGAAGCCCAAGGACACTAGAGCCCCTGGGCGCCCGAGTCCTCTGCCCCAATTGACCATACCGTCCACGACCCACGCTGACCCTAATGGCCATCCCCTCCCCCCCTCCACATCATCCTGACCCCCTCCCGTTGGCT
>QEPC01006195.1:407466-469423 GCA_003113815.1 Sphenodon punctatus
TCCTTCCCCCCTCATCTCTCCCCCCCGGGACTCCCCCTCTCACAGGGAGTCCCCCCAGCCCTCCCCAAGGGCCACCTCCCCTCCTCTCACCAGGGAGGTTGGCCCTATCCACCCTAACCCACTCCCCATGATCCCCATCCTCAAGCCACACCCACCTCATCCTCCCCAGAACCCCTTAAAACCACAAGTTAAAAACCAAGATGAAAGCTGCCCACCCCTAATCTCCCCAGTCCCGCTAAAAGTCCTGCTAAGGGTCTAGCAACAACAGCGGCAGCAGTGGTGTTGGTGGGGAAGCAGCAGCAGCAAAGATAGCGTCTGTCAACCAGAGGGGACCCCGGGCACCCCAGCCCAGCCAAGGGCCCCAACCAACAGCTGGCACCTTTTGGGTGTCGCCCTTCGGGCTGGAGCCCACAGGGCCCCGCCCTGGATGTTATTACCTGGGGGAAGGGGAGAGGAAAGCAGAGTGGCAGTAAGATCCTCCAATCTCCCTCCAGGAACAGACACAGCATGTAGACTCGCACTGAGGAGGGTATATGCTACAGCATTTTAACCACATGCTGCCAAGAAATTAATACATTTAAAGGCCCCAATATTTTTAGTTGGGTGGGTACACTCTATATACCTTAAAAACTTCAAGTGATCAGGGTACAGAATCTGACTTATCCAATACGAGAAGCAAGCAATACATTTACCAGACAGACTTGGTGTGGGGGAAAACTAATTAAACATGGAGAAATTTAAACTATTCAAGTTGTGTTTAAAAGTGGATTCCACTGCATGCAAGTCACACAAACTTAGTATAGCAAAGATTAATAAAAAGATGAATTGTCCACATAACAGGCTAGAGATATTTTAAATAGATTTCCACGTGTTCCTCAGAAAACCACAAAGAGAAGCTGTGCAGTCTACTGAAAACTGATAAAACTTGGAAGCTTTGTGGCTAAAAGGTAATAAGTTTCAGAGTCTCATGCTCGCCTTTATGATGTCCTGGCTTTTAAATCTCAGGACTGGAAGTTAAACTCTATTAATGGATCTCAGCTGACATGGTATTGCCTAGAGAGAGAACATGCCGAACTCGACCTCTAACTACACAGGGCTGTAGAGATCAGTATCAGTAACTTTAATTATGCACTGAAGCAAAAGGGAAGTTAATGACGTGTGTGTGGGCCATTGGTGTAAGTTTGCCCTTTATGATTAAACCACCTAAATGGAACCACCTTTTGAGAAGTCACTTTTGAGCATGGATGCCAATTGCATTTCCAAGAACAAAGGATCCCATTATTTATTTCAATCCATTGATTTCAGCTTAGAACCTGCTCTCCTCCTAACCCTTAGAGCAGATAACACCTACAGCGAAACATACATAAGATAAAACCAGTTTAAAATCCCAAACTGTATAAAAATACAGATAGTCCCCATTTAAAAACAGCATCCCAAGCCCTATCCTCACCAGCCAAATAAATAGGTTTTACATTGCCTCTTGGAAAAAGCTCAGGCTAGGGCTTTGGTCAGCCACCAGGAGGAGCTCCAAAGCTGTGGAACAGGCAGCTGTCCATTACCACGCTCTCTGGCAAAAGGCAAGCACACCCCCTCAGAAATACATCACTAACTACCATCTGGATTGAACCTCAATAAGCTTTCAGGAAAGTCCCTGTGGAACAGCAGAGATACTGTACCATCTGAATCCGCTGATAAAAATTCCTGATCGCAACAGCCAAAAGTGTTGCTGCAGATCAAAAGGAGCCAATGGAGTTCTGCAATGTAGCTTGATCCATGAGAACTACAGACCCTAAAAAGTAGCTTTGCTGGTATCAAGGTAGAGCATTGCACCATTGGTATTTATGACCTCTATGGTTCATCCCTGTCTAGTGATTCAGCTGGCTTCCTTTCTTGATGGAAAAGTTTACCCCAGAAGCAAACTATTTGTTTTAATTGTTAATTCTGGGGACTGGTTTGTTCGTTCCTGGACCCTTCATTGTTCAGTGTGCATAGGGTAAAATAAATGACTTGCTTGATGTGTTAATCCTCAAGTAGGAAAATTTTAGTTGTGCAAGTTCTTCGGGACATTTTGACCAGAGCAAGAGAAATTGAAAAGACTTGGGGAGCTTTTTCTCCCTCACTTACTGGTGTCTGGTATTAATGGTCATAACATTATTATAATATTTTGGATTTTATTACTTTGTTATACTAATCTATATATAAAATGACTTTTTTGGTTCCTCTGTTATAAGGGAAAAGCCCAAACCTATTAAAAAAAATTAATTCCCTTACTTGTTCAAAATGTTTCTCTTGATAAAGGTGCCATAGGACTAAAGAGTTATCTTCAGAACCATCAGGTGTTTGATTTCTCATGTGCCTATTGAACCCATTCCCAAAGCATCTTCATCTGGTTAGCCCATTTCTCTTTTCATTATTATATTAACCTTCTATAAAAATTCTGGTGGATGCTAATTGGACAAAATAATTCATTTCTCAGTCCAAAGAAATTACAGGAACCTACATCAATTCTTGTGTTCTCCTAGAATGAGGACTCACAACACGCCCCCTGAAGTAACAAAAGCCAAAGGCCTGACCCAGTTGCTAGCAGGGAGCAGCTGACATTGCTGGTCTATGCGTATTCTCAGTGCCGACCAGACCCGATGTTTTAGAGGTATTGGTTTGTTATGGGCTATCACGTGATACAAAGACTAGCTACAGTAGTCAATTGACTTAGCTGGTGCTGTGGCATATCACACAAAGGAAAGGCTTTAGAACAGTGGAGAGCTGACCTGACAATGAATACAAAGAACAGCAGCAACAGATACAAACTGACCGTGGCAAGATCAACCAGGAGTGGGTTTTTTCCATCCTTAAAGACCCCAATGAAATATTTAGATTTCTCACAGGTCGAGACATTCTTGATTTTCATACTCATGCTTGTTCCTGCATTCCTTAACCCACTGAAAATCAATGGCAAAGCTTCCATAAACTTCAATTGAGGATTGCATCTAAAGCAGAGAAAACTGATGACAACTGCTTGGTCTTATGAATTATCTGTGCTAGTGCATTACAAGAACGACCCTCATGTGTTCCAGTGTAACAAGAACTCCAAAAATAAATGACAGGCAACTTTATTCTTGCTGCTGGCAGCAAACTACAGTCTCTCTAGCCATCTCCAGACTGCTCTCTACTCCCAGGCCAATGTAAAACCTGGGATGGACTACCTTGGAGCTATTCTTAACAAAGGGTATTCTTACATACTGGCTAGGATCATGGAATGGATTGTTCATAAACACAATTAAAACTCCAGAGGCAGTTAAAAGAGCAAGACATAAGGATTTCTCAAAATTTTGTAGGACTAGACTTGCTTTCCTAACAGTTTTAGGACAAGTCAATGTATAGAATTAAATTGGGGGGGGGGGAAGAATTAAAAAGCAAAGTAATCAGAACTAAGATTATAAATACAATCTATTAGGCTGCTTGCTGTCGTTACAGAAGTGGCAAAAAACATGAAGCTCTGCTCATGGATGTGGGGGGTAAAAATGTCATCTGATGATTTTCATGGTAATTTCACTCTCAGATGACAGGACTAGATTTTAAGCCTTGTCATCTGACTAAAATCGCCATGAGAAATCACCTCATGACATTTACACCCCCTTACTCCCCGTGCCCAAAAGTGGAGCTTCATGCTTCTCCCCACTGCAATTTTACCTCACATAAGTTTTCCCCACCCCCCAATAATGTGGGCAAGCAGCCTTAACTTCCCATTGGACTTCAACAGGCCATTAATTTCACTGCACAATAAAGGGTACAGAAACAAGCTGTTGCTTTTTCTCCCTCATGTTTTACCATTGCGTGAATCCCTTTGCAGCAAAACCATAACATAGAAACTATTGAGTTTTTACAGTTTCACTATCCCAGAGACCTATCAATTCAAAGAGCAACCCTTTGTTTTTAGCAAAGTAGAAAGTCATCAAGAACTCAGTTCAATGATAGTTCACTAGCAGGGCAAGCTGTACACAAGTTGCAAACTGCTGGCAAGGGATTCATCTAGCTAAAGCCATAATCAGATATTATTATACTCTAGGGCCTGTTGTTTTTGTTCTCCATCCTGGAGAAAGTTTGATTTATTTTTTTTGCACACTTCACTTCGACAGTTCCATTGGTGGGGTATGGAGACAGTTGTGCTAAGCGATTATTTATATTTTTCTTTTGTGAAGAAAACTAAGCTCAGGGATGTTCCATAGACAGATCTAATTTAGCAGCCTCATACTGACAGAAAAGGATGGATAAATAGCTGTAGATGTATTTTCTTCAATTGTCAAAACTATTAAGCAGAAAGATAGGAGTCTCCATTGGTTCTTCATGTGGGAAAAGTGAAAGTCAAAAATTGTTTTTAATTATGCAGGCTTTAAACCATTTGAGGATTAAATGAATGAAAATGTAGTTGTGAAATACAGCAATTTCTAATTGGGGGGGGGGGGGGGGAATGATCTATTTTGCATCTGCTCTGAAAAATCAGGATTGTCCTTTACAGAAGAGCCTTAAAGTGCTTTCTTCTCTAGGGTCCGCTTCGCTTAGGATTATTCTAGTCTAACTGTGCTCCCATTTAGAATCTCTTCCAATACCTGATCTAAACTAATCTCTACTTAGTTTTATCTACTATTCCTGTTTTTCTCACTTGGCTTACTACGGCCAAACAGTTCTACTTTATAATCGGAGCCCAATTTATTCTGCACTTTCACCATTGGCAGCAATGGTGGAAATACAAACACATAGGACCCTACTTAATATTTACACCATAAAATTGAAAATTAGCAGCAGATGCTAGCCTTTTGTACATTGTAGTACCCTGGATTTATTTTGGAAATAATTCACTTTTTCTACAGAAGAGCCTGATTTTTTTTTCTCTCTCTTTAATTGATGTATAAAACATGATAAAGAAAAGCCAAATCTAGATTCATTCAACGCAGAGGCAAGGCTGAGCTGTTGTATGGGAGGATGTCGTAGAAGCAGTTCCATGGTGGCTCCATTAATTTCTTCAAAGATAAGGATGACCATAACATCTCTGCTGTGTCACGGCTCCAGAAGAACATTCTGTGACTTGTGTTTTATTGTGGGTTAGTATTAGAATGGCCCAAATTATTTTAATATGTATGATCACAGATCACTAACTGTAGACACAATGAATGCCTGGGTCATAGATGAAAAGCTAGCCAGCTGTTTTTATGGTTAAGTTAATGCTGTTATTCAGCAAAGTTTGTATCTCTCTTTTATCGTGTTTGTAATTTGTGTTTAGATGGAGACAATGTAATGCAGAAAGCTGTTCCAAGAGGGAAACGTGACATTTATCAATGGAATTTATTATGGCTCTGTGTGGGCCTAGGCCCAAATGAGCTTTGTATACTATAGCTCTTGTAAAATGAAAAAGTAATTGTCTTCAATAAAAGATTACAATATTAAGAGAGTGGCTCAAATAATTTTAAATAAACTGATATACAAAATTATCAGTGTCATCCCTTGATCATTTTCTGGAGAGAATTTGGATTATTTGACACATATAGGAAGTTATCCTAGCTTCCCCACTATAGTGTGAATAAAGCAATCCTAGCAGAAGTAGACCTCTCTTCATTACTTCTGTTAGGGGACCCAAGTCACAACATGATTGAACAGTACAAGTAACACAACCCTGACTTGTGGTTTATCTAGGGGAAAATATTTCACCAAGACCTTTCAATCATGCTGGCTTAACTGACCAGTCAGGCCAAGATTATGCACAATTTAACGTAGGTAGGAGATAAACCAAAGCCATCATTGCTGCTGTCCTATCTGGCACCAATATTTATGACTGCATTCTCACTAGGAAAAACATTCAGCCTCCAGGAGGCAAATGCTGCGCATGTTTTGTCTGGTGGGGAAGCAAAGCTGCACGGTGTTGCTTTCACACCAAACAAACATACGCAGCATCTGCCTCCTGGAGTTCTTCCTGGAAGCAAATGCTGCGTGTTTTGCCCGGTGACAATGTGGTCTGAGTTGCAAGTGTTTTCCTCATTAACTAAATGTGTATACCAGGGCCATTTTGTTACCTAGAATAGTGCTCAAACACTGCCTAGAAGAAAATATTAGCAGGAATCAAGTACTGATTGTCATTCAGTTGGAGCTTGAGCCCACTGATATCTATTTCAATATATAGTGTGGGTAGTACTACCATGTGTATTTTTACACCCAAAGTCCAATCAAGGAAACGGTCAATGAAGAACGAAAAATAGGTCGAGACACCTACATGTATGAATTCAGGACTGGGACAAAGTATTAATTCAATACCACCAACTAAAGCTACATTTAGGAAAGACATTGCTGCCTTCACAGAATTCCTCATAGTAGTAGAGACCTTATTTACAGAAAAAATTCACTGTAGCTCACAACTCACTAAACATGGCAGAAAACCCACTTGTATAGACTACCTGAAAAAAGCCATGGGTCAAACTCAAATCCTAATGGCTTGGGATATGATAGTTTTTTTCAAAAAAAATCTTGCCTACACAGATTGAAGTTATGTACTGAGGAGTGCAGTAGTATATATTCAAATAAGTTTAAAACCCTTTTCTATCCTGTATACAGGTCTTTTAACTACTGCAGACATTTGATTGAGCAGGCATATGCAATTATGTGCTGTCAATTTGAACCAGCACTTAAGACAAATTATAGCTTGGGGGTTAAGAAACTAAGTGCTGCTCTTACACAATTTAAGGAATCTTTGCATTTGTCATAGAATTACTGTTTTTAAGCTTAGCCTTAATTCTAAACATTTTACACCTACTACTAGTTACTAGCTAAAAGCAAAACTAATTTTACTATGCAATCTAAGACTATATTCTGAACACATGTAGAGCCAAATAGTTCAGCAAAACTGCAGTTTAATTCCAGAAAATGTGTTAAAATATATATTTATACATTAATTTCTGACACTATGTGTTAGTATACACAAATGGTCTCGTTTGAAACTATTTATGAAATGTACATTTTTTAAAAATTTAAATACTCAGTGTACACTGCACTTAATCTGCATGTTGCATTTATTAAATACATTAAAATCTGCAATGTAACAAAACATTTTCTGCATATGAAATTCAAAACACCATTTTAAATGAACAAAAGATGGCTCACTTCATTTTTTTTAAGCAACTAGTGATAACACTAGCTCAGCTCCACCAACACCAGCTGTTCTTTCTTTTTTGACATTGTTCACAGACTATTACATATTACAATAAGAGTGCTGGATAAAAACATGAGGTACGAAAGTGGTTCAAAGATTATAGGTCATGCAGATCATGCTAGACAGCAAAGAAAACTGTGAATGAGAAAACACTAAATAAAAAATACATAGAGAATGTGCATTATAAAATAAAAAAACAATTACACAGCTTTGCTTCTTTGGTTACAAAGTAGGTTGAACAATTTCACAGCTTTTTATTCCCTCCCAAAAAAAAAAACCAACCACATACGAAATGTCAAAAGCAGAGGAATCATGGCAATTTCTCTCTATTAGAAAGTAGAAACAGAAATGAGCAAAGTTTTCTTCATCAAAATAGCCCATCAATTTATTATTATATCACAATAACTGGTGACTACCTGTACAGATGCACTATGGTCTTCATACTTACACTCTATACAAAATTTACATTCAAGCTGGGTCTTGACTACTGTAAATAAATACCAAGGTAAATTGCCATTAGTGTTAGAAATATGCCAGGATTCATTTGTTCAATTATTGCCTAAACATTTTATCTATTAAATGCAATCCCATCTATCAATTTTTACTGATACTTACATTTATTAAAAAAAAATTAAAAAAAGTTCTGTGACATTGTTCATGTACATTATGAAAATAGCAGCCCTGTAATAAATAAAACACAAATAAATGAAACTAATGTAGGCAAATGTTACTTCTATGAAAGAACAGTGGCTCTTAAGATGAATTGTTACTTCTTATGCGAGACAGCAAGGTTTAAAGTAATCCAAGGGCAATGGAAACCTTGAAGAGTCAAAACTCTTAAAGACCCCAGTCATGCGCACCAAATAAATGCAGACTTTTGCATTAGAACTCCTTCTACCATTTCCCTTGTGCACTGATGACATAACTGGACACCAACTGCGCTGCATGACATCTCAAAGTGAGGGAAAGCTCTTGTAGAATGATTGTCTAATACTGAAAAGGCCAAAACACACAACTGAAGCATGGCTACTTGCTTTCATATAAAGTGGAAAGAACACCAGTGGCACACAAGGACAGATTGCTTTCAGTTTTTTCTTAATGAGGCAAGAAAGCTTTACGCTGAGGAGACATTCGGCTGCTGTGGAGGTTGCGTTGGCTGAGGAGGCTGTGCTATCTCTGGTTGAAGTTGTGAAGTGCTACTAGGGTTGGCTTGTTGGGTTGAGAGCTGGGATAACTGATCACTGTTTGAGAGAGATTTTAACAGTGCATTTTCACGTTCAAGTAAAGAGTTTCTTTCAACCAATTCTTTTATTTGTTCCTTCAGTACTTCCACTTCTTCTCTGACTGCATACATCAAATGGCTTTTCACCAGATCCTGTGAACAGCAAGTCAGTAGTTACTGAAATAGCAAATGTTTCAATACAACTCTTCTGCTTTGTACAGGGCTTTTTTCCTGTGGGATTTTACTTTTTTAGAGAACTAGGCTGGTTCCTACTTGCAGCAACACTAGAGATGTCTAAGTGTTTAGGGCCATTAGAACTGAAACAAATAGTTTACAAAATTCAGCCTACTTTAATTAACTTGTGCAAAGCCAATACAGGTTTGAAACAATTAGCTTGTGAAATTAATTTTGTTCATTGTTATTTGGCACCGTGTCTTCAACAGGTTTTTAAATGAGAGTTTGATTGAATAGCTTGTGACACTGCAGAAAAAGTCACAAAAAGTACCAAATACCGATTATCAAAGTAAACAAAAGCACCAAATCAAAATACCAAAGCAACTGATGTTGAAAATTTTACAATACCAAATATGAAAAATGAATGAAATTCTAAGTTTGTAAATTTGTTTCAGCTCTAATTACACAGGATCATGTTGAATACCTATATTTTAGTGCTTAAGTCTTAGCACTAGAGGGAGGATAGACATTTACATAAAAATAGTCAAGAAGTGTTCAATTTTAAGAGCACTACTTAAACACTTCAAGTTAAAACCAGGTGCTATTGCATCAGAAAAGCAGTAGCCATTTCAACATGTATTAAACTAATGGAAAATTGTTTCTACTTCACAGGAATGCTAAAGTTATAGAAATCTGTCACCAGAGCTTTTTGAAGAGCCTTCTAGTAAAGTCCCTAGAAAATTTTTTGGAATAGCAATACCCATGCTAATCAAACACTGCTGTATTTTCAACTCTGCAAGTGACGTGCACTATCTAAACATGCTCAAGTTGTCGCATTGCAAAGAGCTTTGTACATCAAGAACATGAAATATTCCTCATTAATTGGCATCTCATGCTACGAACACTAGGAACAATTTGCCATATTGCCTTCCACCTAAAATTCTGAACACTTGGCTAGGAGGAACAGTGTTGAGTAGTATAGTAGGGACACTAGCTGGCTGTGGAATGAAACAATATTCTGGGAGTTGGCTATTCCCCCTCACATTGCAGAAATCCCCAAAAGCATTCCACTAGCATAGGGGTTCCCAGTATGCTGGGCAGCACTCCGGGTGGAGTCACTCCCACTGACTCGGACACAGGTCCAATATTTGAGATATTCTGCATGTCTTGGTTACTTTCTGGGGTACATGATTAAATTTACATCTCAAAGTGGGATCAAACAGGCTGGGCTTCATTGTGCTAGCACATGAGAAAAAGCTGAATGATGAAACAGAAGCCAGCCTGATCATCTTACTGTCCCAGATAAATAGGTGGGGTCTAACTGACCCAAGAGGGGTACAAAGGAGTTAAAACTTTTAGCAAATTTTTGCCACTCTGTATTCCATAACTTTGTCAACCATAATGGACTCAATTGCCCTGTGGTGCTTCATGTTCCCCTTGTAATTGTTTTTATTTAAGGTTTTTATTCCGATGCTGCTGGAGGTCAGAGTTTGACCCCAATTGAAGTGCATGGGAAACAAAGTATTATGCACCTATGGGTTCTGGGGGTAATACAGACCCCCCCAAAAGGCAGTTAAAATAAATGTTTATTATTTCTTTAAATGTTTAAACCAGAACCTGTTCTTTCCTTTTCTCACAAGTGGAAATAGAAAGAAATATAGCATTATGCCGGTTTTCATTAATGACATTTTTGTGCATACAAACATATCACTACAAACGCTTTTGGGGGGTCTATTATACCCCAAGCTAAAGAACCCCTTTACAAATTGAGTTGTATATATTTTTTTGCAGTTCTAACCTTACTGGCGTGAACCTTCAACACTTTTTTTTCATCATAGCTGCTTACAGAGTTCATTTTGAAAAATACTTAATCAACCATATGGGGTTGTTTGGACCCCTCCATTTACTTGCTAAGTGACCTTTTTGGTCCGTAAGGGTTAATATTAAAACCTGCTTGCAGTAAGGTGGTTATCTAAAGGCAGATCAGGAGACTTCATGGTGCCATTTCAGAGGAATACAGTGTCCTAATGACCCCTCCATTTACTTGCTTGGTGACCCTTTTGTCAGTAAGTCAACATTAATATTAAACTGACCTTTTTGCAGTAAGGCATATATCAGACTTCACTGAGCCATCTCAGAGGAATACAAAGATAATTAGATAGAATCACTAATTGCTTGGTAAACACCTGGCATCCCAGTGGAAAACTCAGCTGCTATTCCTGTTTAGTTGGTAGTGTTAACGTTTGGCCATCATGGAGCATTACTGATCCCTGCTGCCTTTTGTTTTATTCCTATCCTCCCCCCACAAAATCTTGATAGAATGTGAATTTTTTTCTAGACAGCTGTTGTCCTTTTCAATTTAACACCCCCTGGTTGTTTTTTTAATGTTATGGATTAATTGGGGTCTGTTTGACCCCAACACCAGATTAGTACAGTGGGCATGTCCAACTTGCTAGGGTTAAATTTTGTTTTCCCAAAGATTAGGAAGAGATATTTTTGAAAAAGTGCCTGCCATCTTCAGCATCTTAAACTTTAACCCAACATCTCCTTCATGAAGCTGCAGTTGGTGCAGAATGTGGCAACCCACCTTCTGTCAGGGACGAGTCACCAGGAACACATTACACCAGTGCTCTGGAGTCTGCACTGGCTGCCAATAGCTTTCTGGTGCTGGTTTTAACTATAAAGCCCTAAACAGCTTGGGCCCCAAGTATCTGAAAGACTGCCTCTTCCCCCACATCCCATTGTGGCCTCAGAGGTCATCTGGGGGCACCCTGTTGCAAGTGCCAACTGCCCAGTGATGTTACAATGAGGGCGTAGAGTGAGGGGGGCATTCTTGGTTGCTGCCCCACAATTATGGAACTCCCTCCCTACGCCCAAGCCTGCTTGTCTTCCAGAGGAGATTTAAGACCTTTTTGTTTAGCCAGGCATTTGACAGGCAGGAATAGGGTTGGGTAGATTAGGTTTGGGGAAGGGGGTTGATGGGTGGTATGTGGGGATAATGGGTGGGTAGTTGGGGGTTTAAGGTTTTTTACCATGTTATTGTATTTTATATTTTCAATGTTGTGAGCCGCCCCGAGACTTTTGAGAAGGGCAGGATAAAACTAAACGAATAAGCTACATAGCCAGGCAGCTCTTTTGATCAAATGTAAAACCCATATACTGTTTTGCTACCAATCCTTACAGTACAACCAGCCTTGAGGGACAAGGGAAAGTTCATTATAATAGAGTTTGGTAATATGCAATTGGTAGAAATGGTTCTAGAAGTTCAGATTTGTTAAAAACAGGCTTGTAAGCAAGGTTTGTTGTAGTGAGGATTTTATCTGAGGAGGTATTTTTCCATATAAGGAATAATAGTGGAACTGGTCAAAGAAAAGGCAAGTTCTACTACATGTGTAAACATGCAGTTCTACTTACCTTTCAGAATTATCCATTACCCTTGAATATATATATTTGCAGAAATACCCAATAAGATTTACTTTAGCTTTTTTTCCCTTCCAACAGAAGTCTTATTTTCTACTCACCATTGCCTGTTCTATTTTGTTGTCAATGGCTACAACACTTGCACCAGACGCACTGTGAAAACAAAATCACAAATATGTATGAAGTCCAATGATCACTTTATTTGTTTTAAAACTCTCACAAGAATGCTCATCTTGACATTTCTTTTGTATACCTTATTTGGTCTCTAAAGTACCTTGAGAATAAGCTTAAGCAAAACTGAAATAAACTCTCAAAACAAAATAAGTGTCCACATAGGCCATGATCCACCAACAGAACAAGTGATCCACTCCAGAAGAAGTGGATGGCTCTAATTAGCTTCTCCACCTTACTCCCCAGCTTTTTTAACTGAGAAAAATAAGGCTCATGCAGGACATAGATGAGTCATACTGCCAGCTTCTGATTATTCCGAGTAATAGGTTGAAAGAATATCCTGGGTAAACACCAAGTAAGATCATGACTATTACTTGATACACAGCAATACTAAGGACCTATGTTTTTCTTCTTCAACTCTATTGACACAAGTAAAGAAATAGCAACATCCTACTTACCTGGAGGTGCCCAAAGCAATGAATTTTAACACAATAATTTAGGTGCTATTCACAATTTTATTGAGCACTGTTAATCTGCAAATGGGGTAATCCACCATCAGTTAAATCAAGAACTAATTTGAATTCACGCTAGCTTATTGTATTAAGAGATTCTATGAAATGTCAAGATAAAACTTGTGGAGGTTGTAGTCCTTGGAGCTTAATCCTCTCCCTAGAATTTATTTTGGTTTTCAACAGCCAATGGAAGCACAAGGGTAGATTCAAAATATTGTTAATTCCAGAAGATTCTGGATGAATCCGTGTTAACCTGTACCTCATTTTAGGCTACAGCTGCTAGAAGTTACATGCGCCTTATTATTTCAGTACTACTAATCATAGCATTCATCTTGGGAAAAGTGACCAGAACCTGTAGGAGTTCTTGTAAGAAGTGGAATGTCATTGGGTACACAACTTGAAATTAAGCTACTTGATTTCTGCCCCGCCTTGTTAAACTAGTATTTGTAGTTTCCAAACTTTGCTTCTCTATTTTACATATGGCTGAAAGTGCTTTTAAAGTTTGATTGCTGTATAAGTGGGTTAAAATGGTATTTAAGTTAAAGCAGATCTATTTAAAGATAATTTGAATGAAACGAAGTCCATTTTGTTACATTTCCAACAAAACGCAATGCTCAACTCCAGAACTGCAGTTCAAAACTATTTTATGTTTCCCTATGGTTTAAGTTTCTACACTGCTTTCCCCTCTGAAAGCGAATCTAAATGGACTGCCATTTCAGCAAACTGGTCTACAAATGATCAACTCTTTCAAACTGCCTGCCATGGAAGCATGCAGAATACAAGTTCAGCCTTGAAAACAGTCCTAATTGACTGTATTAGCTACAGCCATACTTCAAGGTGTTACTACCATACAAGAGCAATTTTTATATTTCCATTTACAGAATGAGTAACTTCCAGATTGCAAGTAGAGCTCAAATACACAGAGGAGTCAACACGAAGCTGGATTTTAACAGATTACTATGTATTTTGAGTTGTCCTTATTGAATTGCGTTTGGACTACTTTGTTACAAGGTAACTTGCAATAGGGAAAGCTTTCGCAGGAGAACAATTAAATTTGTCTAAACTTCAAAATCCATTTTATTGCACATTTATAGGGTCTTTAGGCTTCCCTCTGCTGAAAGTTTACTGTACATTTTCTTCCTAAAATGAAGATGTTTAGAATAATCAACGTTAGGAGAAAAAGGAAGCCAACACCAGTATGACAAACTTATTTACCAAAGTAGTCAACATTTGTGTTCTCCATATAGAAGTAAATGAATTAGAAGGTCAATTTTGATGCTATTAGTGACCCTTAAAATCAACTGTTCTCTAACAGAAGAAAACCATAAAAGTTACAAGACAGAAAAAAAGTAGTCATGGGGAATGAAGAGAAGGTCCTTCCACACCCCATCCCCCAGTTCTGTTTTCACAGAGGAAATGCTTTTGCCCATACATTTTAGAGGCAAGTCTAGCTTCCATTCAATCGTGTACAACTATGTTTAACCACCATTTACACAGGTTGTTAGAAATGGAAATGTTTTTAACATGCTATTTATAAATTTAATCCCTACAAAAAGGTAAAATACAAATGTTCCTTTCTAAACACTACCACCACTCTGTGCACCAATACAACTTTGACATCCTAAAGCACTGCCAAGCCAAACTGCTTTCCCCACTTTAGGGGAAGCCAGGGTTCCTTAATTCTTCTGAACAAACATGGTTTCGGGATCAAGATGCATCATTTACATTAAGAAGTTGTCTGACCAGCTGACCTGTAGCAGCACTATATGAGCCCAGAACTGTGTTTTCCCTGAACTGATTTCCTTTTCTTTTTAACATTTCTATCTAGTTTTTATGGCAAATCTCATTTATTTTTTTTAAAGTATCCTGTTCTTGGAGAAAGTACTTGTGGTCAAACAGGCCATAACTAGCAATCATAGTTTACTAGTTAGATCCATTTTGGCTGTAATCTTTTTTTTTTTATGCAAGATTTTTACTTTTTATTTCTCAGAGCGCCTGTACCCGATGCATTGTTTAAAAAACAAAGATCAAGAATGCCAAAGACCTCAACAAGAAAAAGCAGTTAGACTAATCAAATAGGAGATTGAACTACTTCTGGAAAGGGAGAAGATATTTAGAGGAGAATGACAGTCAGGAGACAGAAGAATTTAATGCTTGATTTGTCAGGGTTATTAGTCACATTAAGTTAGCCATGTAGGTATTGTTGCAAGCCTATTTTTGTGTTTGTGCAAACTGAAGAGAGGTCTTGCTACATACCAAATTTGGGGCAGTTCCTCCTAGAGAAATTGATTATGCAGGAGTCCTAAATACAGACATGTAACATATGGAGAGTTCAGCAGCAGCCGCCGCCCAGATTCCTCTTTCACTAGGGTTGGCAGGAAGCAATGCCAGCTCCAAACAGCTGACCCATAGAGGTAGCAGTAAAAGCCTTCTGGCTGGACCGCAACGGTGCCTGCTCAGTCCCTATTCCCTGGATAAGGCACGAGCACGCAATGCTGCAAGCAGACGGAGTGCTGCTGTGTGTTCAAATACACATTTTAAACCACAGGCACTATGTACCACTCCATGCCCTTGCTACTAATGTTTTGCAGCCTGCCCATCTGCAAAAATGAAGTATTACAGCCTATATGGAGTACTTTCCTTCCCTTTTTAGTTATCCAGCCAGTTTTAGACTACCAGAACCTCACTGACTAGAGTTTTGAAAAGGAGGAAGTCCAGATACTGCAAGTTAGCCCTGTGGACTAAATGTTGCAGGGTCATCACCGGACTCTGCACTTGGGCAGACTAGAAGTTTGTTAACAGCTGCTCAAGTTTGCAAATTTAGGGTGAAAGCAGACATGACGCTAACCACCCTTGGTGGTCATTTATGCATGTTTCAGGGCTGCATAGGGCACCAATACAGCCCTGCAACATGCATAAACAACAACCAAGGGTGGTTAGCGTCATGTCTGTTTTCACCCTTAGTTAGATTAAAAAACAAACAACAAAAACGCTCTCAAAACAGCTTTTCCTCAAACTATTGATACTAGCACTTTCTGCCCCCCAAAACCACATGCCAAGCATTCTATACCCCAAAATCCATAACCATAATGAAACTTTCACGGCATAAGAAGTTAACCTTCAACACGTCCCATTTCCCTTGCAAAAAGAGATGTGACTACAGCTGATTTTGTCTTCCAATATTTGAAGAGAATTTCCTTAAAGAGAATTCTTGCTGTACATCAATATACGTCACACAGAATCAGGTTTTCCATAAGTAATGAAAACCTGTTAGCAGCTGTTCACAAATGCCCAGTCATTTTAAAGTATTGCAATTGTCTATGCAGTGAGCCTTTGAATGACAGGAATTTCTATACTTCTGGCAGGTTCTACAACAATGAAAGTTGAGACAAGTGGGGTGAGGGGCTAAGGAAGGCTAGGACGACAGCAAAGATATTGCAAGGTCTTCATCTCCATATAGAAAACAGCTTCTTAATGGATGAAGTACTTTATATATTTGATCCAAATGTGATCAGATTCTTAACATGCAACAGTCCTGGGATTGCAAAAGTTTGATAAAATTAAAAACCGATTTAAAATTGATTAAAAATTTGGGTACAAAACAAGTGAAAGCTTTATAAGCTAAGTAGAACGACAATGCTTTTACCAAGCACATTTGGCACCACAGTTCAGAACCATATCAACATCTAGTAAGTTGGTCAACTAAGTATTCTAAACACTGTACATGAGAACTCCATTCATAAGACTTTCCCCATGTTAAGGTCAAAACCCTACGACATCATATACCTGAAGCGGGAACAGAACACTCCTTGCACACTGACTGGCTTTTGTATTCTTGTACAAGCCAAACTCATCATTCGTTTTTGTTGCTCTTTTCACAGAGTATTTGAATTGCAAAGCAAGAAAAGGGTGAACCATCTGATATCACCGTATCGGATATCAAAACTCTGATATTACAAAAATTAGCAAGAGAATGTATTGTACTCAGTAGCAGGCTTCCCAATTAATTTAGTTTGATCAAAAGCTATGAAGTTTTTAATAGCACTGCAAAGGACAATGGAGGAGGAAAGGATCTTCTTCATGAGCACTTCCATTTGCACTATTCAATTTACTTCAGTAAAACGTATGCTAGAAAAACAGCAGCCTGCTGTCAGTTATACAAGGTGTTATTTAACTGGCAGAATGACCTCAAAAGGTGAACAGAGACCTAGCCTCACAGGAATTTTTACCATGGTTTTTAAAAACTGAAGATTGCTTCTCGATCTCCTGAGAAACTAGAATCTATTCTGACAATGTCATTTTTTTTTATCCTGGACCGCAGCTCAGCTAACATACCAATGTTAGTATCAGTTGTGCATTGGCAATAAGGAAGTGTTCTCCCTCCCACTCAACAGGAACGCAAAGCCTACAATGGCCATTTTTTCTTTTAAAAAAACAAAACATTTCTTTTGGATTGCAAAATATAAAAAAAGGGGTAAAAAGTTTAGGCTCCAAGCTCAACACACTACACAACGGCCTGAAGATACGAGTTACAGTTCTGCCACATTTATTGTAGTTGGGCATTTTCTGTGGTGAAATCAGTCAAATTTTAATGCAGCAGTAGTTGCAAGCCGCATCCAGCTCTGTAACATTCTGACTTTTGTATTTTAGTTAGTATTTGGCTAGAATCAAGTTCTGACATCACCAAGCGTGGCCAGTTACTTGCAACAAAGTTATTTTGTATTTGAGAAGTTTGTCATGGGAAGGGACACTCCCATGCCATAAGCAAGGGGGGGGGGGGAATTTGTGCCCACCCCCCTTCAACAGGGTGCCGGGCTGGGGGTTGGGCAAGGGCTCCAGTGGGTGGGGCCATAGCCACGTATATTTACCTGGATCTGCCAGGTGCCTCTCCCTCTCCTCCCATTGCCAGGGAGGCACACAGAGGTTCAGGTGAGTACCCTCCACGTGGGGCCACTGGGAGGCCCATCTCAGGAATCCCTTCTCCTATTTAGTTCCTCCCGGGCGGGAGGAGCGGCTAGGGGAAGGAGCCCTGCGAAACGCCACCATCAGGGGTGTGCGTGCTGTCTCTTATACACATCTAGATGTTCATAGTTCCTTTGTTGTAGCCAGTGATGGCGGGGCTGGCGTGGTGCCAGTGTTGGTTACAGGGGGCCTTACTTCATAGTTCTTTCACCTTCCCAATGTCCTTGGTTTTTTCCAGGGTCCTTTTTGTTGCAGCCCATCTCTGGCTGGTAAGATATGATGATGTGAATTAAGCTTGGCCCGAACCAGTATTGGTTTCCAGGCGGCCAACTTCATAGTTCCTTTCTTGCAGCCAGCGATGGACAGCTTGGCCTGTGCCAGTATTGGTTTCCAGGAGGCCTACTTCATAGTTCCTTTGTTGCAGTCAGCGATAGAGGGGCTGGCGTGGTGTCAGTGTTGGTTACAGGGGGCCTTACTTCATAGTTCTTTCACCTTTTCAGTGTCCTTTGTTTTTTCCAGGGTCCTTTTTGTGGCAGCCTATCTCTGGCTGGTAAGATATGGTGATGCGAATTAAGCTCTATGAGGTGATCTTGCCCAGCTGGGAGAGTCCCCCTTGGGTACCTGTCTGGGGTCCTTGATTTGTTTTTCTTGCCAGGTGCCTCTGGAATTTTGGTCTCTTCCGCAGGAAGAGATTCATTTGTGACGTAATGGTCTATGTGTCTGTTGAGGTTTATAGCTTTCACATTACATCATGTTTGACTTGTACCTTTACAAATTTAGGATTTATGAATCTGCAGTTTCTCAGATTTCGCATTACATCATGTTGACTTTTAACCTTTACAGATTTATTATTCAAGCTATACATGTCATGCTTCAAACAATGCGTTAGCATCGTGGGGCTATTGTGTTCACTCTTCTTCAACCAGGGCACAGTGGACACTTTGTTAGCATTTGTGTTCACTTGTCTTCAGCCATTGCACAGGAGTGATTATTGGGATTCACTCCTCCGGTGTTCAGTGTCTTGTAGGGGTATGCACTGAGATGTCGGTGTCCCTCCTCCCCTTGTCGCATTTATGATTAAGGTTTTACTTGTGGTGCTTCAAAGATTATGGTAGCACTGTGAGGCTATCGGGTTGTGACCTTTGCACAGTAGAGTCTGTGTCCCTCCGCCCCTTGCTGCATGTGGGGGTTCCCCATGCACATTTCCTTCAGGGTACATCAGCGTGCTAGTATCCACCATAGCTTCCTGTTGACCTTACCATAGCTTCTTGTTGACCTTATGTCTGAGCAAGTCACAAATTCTTTGGCTGAGCTACCTGGAATACCCAGTTGACAGATCATACACATCAGTAGAAAGGGAAAGTGGATGCAGTAAGTATCACAATTTTTGCTTTGGCCTCAGTTCAGTGTGTATGGTAAGTACCAAAATTTTTACATTGCTCAGTTCATTGTATTGCACGGATCTATCAACTGGAATACCCAGTTGATAGATCATAAGCGTGCAGTAAGTATCACAACTTTTGCATAGCTCAGTTCAGTGTATTTCTGCAGCTTCACCATAACATGGGAAAGTTTATCCCTAGTACAATCTCACCTTGTCAAGGTTACTCTGCATTTCAGTGGGCTCATCATGGTTCGCATTTTATAACTTTTTCACCAGGAGAATTGCTGTAATTCACTGTCACTGTCAGAATAGTTATCTATCCCCAGTCAGGAGATAATAGTTTGCTAGTCCTTGCCTTTCCCTGGGTCTGTAGCAAGGGTTGAAAGTAGTTGCTTTCAAATCAATCACAGACGCTAAAGCACCTTGTCTGTGTTACTCTGCATTTTCACAGGCTCATCGCTGGTAGCATTCAGAAGATTTTCACCTGGAGAACGGCAGCCATTCCCATCAGGAGAGAATAGTGCGCTAGTCTTTGCCTTTCCCTGGCATTGTTTCATATCAATCACAGACACATGCCTGGCGTTTTTTCATAACAAAATTGTGTTTGTTTCCCATCAGGAGAGAGTGGTTCTCTCAAAAAGGGATATTGTCACCGGAATCCTCTGGGCGTGTACAATCAGACTCCACTGGGGCTGTACAGCCGTGTAGTTCTCCTCCACTGGAGTCTCCTATTCTTAACCATTTACTTGAGCCATGTTTCACAAGACCATTCTTATCCGGAGGCTGTTTTGCCTTTTGTCTCTTGGGAACGGCACAGTTCCCCTTCAGGTCCTGCACTGTCTAATGAACTCTTACAGGCTGGGGTTTATGACCTCAGTTGCAGGCCTCTGGAGTTGTGGGTCCGACAACCAAGCTGGGGTGCAGGTGGTCGACCATCAGTCCAGGAAATCCAGCAGAGTTTTTGTCTGGATCACTGTTCTGTGCGGAAGTGCTAATATGTATTTCTCAGCTAAGTGCAATGATATGGCTGTCTCCCTCTCTCATTTTCAGATGGAGCGGTTCCGTTCCCTCATGCTCAGTGACAACATCATGTCGAAGGCTTTGCAGATGGGGGAGCGCAGGATAAGCAAGGGCATTAAGGCTGCCATTTCTAGCTCTATGTGGCAAACTTACGCGTCCTCTTTCCTCTCAACCCGCAGGTTGCGGGGGTCATGCTGCGCCCCCCCCCGTTGATGGGTTTGCGGCATGCTTGTGTTGCCAGGGGTTAGCACCACGCACCATAAGGTATCGCCTGGCAGCGATTGCCTTTTCCAGGAAGGCACATGGGGTGGCTGACTCATGCAAGCTATCGGCTCCACAGGGCAGTTAACCAGTATCAGTTGACACACTGGCCGCACTGCCCCGGATTTGCTTGTTCAACTGCAATTTTTGGGCATTGTGGTTCAGTGAACTGGTGCCTTCATCCCAGGGGATCAGGGTGGTACTGCCCAGGAGTAATATCTGGAGGTTCGCCCACATTATGGGGCCCTCTTTTCAAGCATCTCGCTGGGGCATTTGGGACAAAAGTCCAATTTCAGGCCAATTTTTAGGAAAGGTTTGGCAGACTGGGGAATGTCGCCTTCGAGTTCCAGGCCGCACTGCTGGCATGCTTTGTCACCCGCAGGCACTGACTGGTTGCCAGCTGTCTGGAGCTGTGGGCGCAGCATTGTACGGTGGGCTAAATGCCACATTGCTAATACGGACCTTGGGACGCAGATAGGCTGTATGTCCCTAATGGTTTGTTTGCAACGGTATGCGCCGGGAGCACCCGATGCTGTCGCAAGCAGGACATTTTTTAGCACTTGCAATCCTGGTCATCCATTTGAGTGAATATGATCTTGGCCTGGGCAGGGCAGGGGTGCCCACAGGTGAATCCATCTGAGTGAAGATGACCTCTGCTTACGCAGTGCAGGGGTGTTCACAGGCAAAATGAGGGAGAACATTGCCGAATTGACTGCTCGGGGGCCCCTAGTATCGTACGTGGGCATTTATTGGACACTGGGGTGATCGGGTGGTGCCATGAACGGATCATGAACCTGGTGCAGGCCTTTCCTACGGGATGGTGTACAGTTATCTGTCCAGGGAAAGAGTCTCTGGTTATCTGTCCAGAGGGTACATACACTCTGTGGTTGGGGGATAGAGGACTGTTGTTCATACCTCTTTTCAGAATACCGTGGGGGGGAAAGGGGTAGAGTAACTATTTTCCTCCCCCCTTTTTGTGGTGGTTAGTGGCGTAGGAACCATGCTGTGGTAAGGCTCCCTAAGAGTTGAGGGAGTCACCCTTGTACCCCGTTATCACTTGGGGAGCGGAGAGGGTCTTAAGGCCGGAGAGCCCAGCCCAGGCACGGAGCAGCTGGCTTGGGGCTGCAACTCTCCCTGACCCAAGGGGAGGGTGAATTTGAAGGGTCGATTCACCTGGGTAAGGGGGCAAGGCTTAGCTCAGCCCCCTTTACCTGCTTTAGGTAGCATGGTTCCTCTCCACTATATGCACACAGGTTCTTTAACATTTGGTCTGTTCAAGTTATATATATATTGTAATAAAGTTGCAGCCAAGACCTTTTACCCCAACGCAGGTCTTTGTCTGTTCTTAAGGGGGGGGTGCGGGCACAAAGCTTCTACAGTATTGTCCAGAAGTTCCCTCTGGTGGACAAAGTAGTACTATACAATATTTTAAACCTTTCAAGAACAGCCACAGAACTGGCATTTTGAGGTCGTTATACATAGAGCAGCTAGTGCATCCATAATAGCTTTCTTTACAGCACACTGTATGCTGTAACCTATACAAAAGGTTGAAGTATACATCTGGAGAAGTAGAGATAAAGCAGGAATAATAATAATGTAACTTTATTGCTTAGCCTATTTGGCCATTGCAAACACACACACTTAAATTAATAAAAATAATAAAAAAGTTGCTGTAGTAACTAACCTGAAAAAACATTTGCCACTCTAATCACTCAGTAGGCCCTAAATGGCCATTTGCATTCTTTATATGGTATGTATATTTACGTGCTACGTATTAGCTTTCATTTTCAACTTCAGAATATAAACTTGCCACAAATATTGAACCACCTTCCCTGTGACTACCGTGGAGCGATCACCCAACAGGAGACTTACACAGAACTGAAAAGATCTTCCCGGAAAGGGAGCAGTCAGAGGAGAAATGTATCTCTTGCGCACCCCAATAGAAAAAGGGCATTCCAATAAGATATGTTTCAGTGTATCAATTTGTTTTAAGTTACATTGACCTAAACGCTCCACCAGTGGGGTACCTCTATATCTACCCTCAACTAAAGTTGAGGGGAAAGCGTTTAGTCTGGCCAATAAAAATAGCCTCCCATTCTTGTGCATTAGGCTATTATCCAAATAGGGCATAGGTGAGCGGGTTCTATTGGCAATCAGAGGGTACAAGCCCAAGGCCCTACTTTCCCCAAGTACAGATCTCGTTTCCTGCCAAATATTATCTGTCAACCTTTCTCCTAATAATTTGTTTGCCCCTTTGTATCCCAAGGGCCTCTGGATTAAAACCCGATTGAATTTTATCATCAACCAACATAACCCATAAATTCAGGATCTTATCTTCAATCACCAAATGGGACAATGGTGCCGCAATTTTGAAAAAAGTCGCAACCAGTAATTTATTGCTCCTAACCAAACCCTCTCCTGTAATGGCAATAATCCACATTCCCTGCAAATTAATTTTTATTTATTTAAAAAAAATTATACCATCCCTCCTGCCACAGGCAGCCCGAGGCAGCAAACGGCCAGGTTACTTGCCCCATCAAAACAGGAATGTAAGGAAGCCTAATAGAAGCTGCTGTCAAGTGAGAAGAATCAAAAGAGAAGATGCAGTAGACAAGGATTACTTTATAAATAAAATTGACATTAAGATAATATTTCTATGCATGCACTACAACTTCTTGAATTGTTAAAAACCACGTCAAACATCATAGTAAATAGCTTATAACACTCCACAAAGTCTCCCTGATTAAATTTACTTAGGTCCATGCAAACTGAAACAATTTAAACTTTCAGATATTCTAGAAACCCTCCAACTGGTCACATTTTGGACCAAAATTTTCTATCGTACTGTCAGTTGTGATCTTAAGTGAAACTGGAGTATTTTGTTGTTTGGGTATAGTGTGGTTTTCTAACTGAGGTCTATATGTAATTAAAACTGCTATGGGAATTAAATGTCTTGTATGCCCAAAACAGGACGACAGCCTAGAAACTTCACTTTTAAGCATTTAATTCTCAACAATTTGCACTTAGCTAAGGCTGTCTGTCTATCTACATGATCTATGAAGTAGTAAGCCAGCATTCAGGCTTTGCTCTTGAATGCCAACTATGCAAGTTTAAGCAATTTGCACACTCATCCGGAAAGTCTGGGGAAAACAGGTGGATTTGACTACTTTCTCACCCTCTAATTATTTCCTGTGAAACTTGATCTATAGGAGGGGGCAAGAGGGGGCATAATGCTCAAATTGCCTTTGGGTTTGTTCATCATCCCATTCAGAAGCCATCACCACCCTCTCCCCCTTTGCAACAGAGAAGGAATGTGTCCTCTATGGAAAAGCTTTAAGAGACATTTGCTGAAATGTAGTGGAGGAACAGTCCTTTAAAAGACACCATCATGCTGCCAATGGTGGCCATATGTCCAGAGAACGGTAAAGATATTCCCAAAGGCAGAGACTGTTCCTCAACTGCAGCTGATGGGAGCCCCACCAGAGATTCCTGACAGGCACGCCTCTACCAGTCTCAGCAAGCTCCCAGCAGTGGTTCAGCTCAGCTCACTCACTGCACCTGTGCATGGAGCCCTAGGGCCAAGTTCTGTACTGTGCTGCTCCAACAGTCAAAACAGGCTGCCATCAGCTCACCACATCTGTGCAGAAGTGCACTCAGAGCTGCTTCTGGAACAGATTTAAAGTAGCCCCTGCACAAAATGTCTAGGCTTAGGAGAGGCGGCCCCCTGCACAGGCCCTCCCCATAGCAAAAGAAGTGCCATACTGGGTCAGACCAATGGTCCATCGAGCCCAGCATCCTGCCTCTGACAGTGGCCAGTCACGAGGGCCTGGGAGAAGCACAAAACAGGTCACCATGCTATCCATTCCCTGTGGGTCATCCTCAGGCTCCTGACAGTAAAGGGTTTTGTTCCCCAATTCTATCTGGCTAATAGCTGCTAATGGAACTATCTTCCAGAAGCTTGTCCAAACCTCTTTTAAACTCAGCTATACTGCTGGCCTTGACCACCTCCCCTGGCAGTAGATTCCACAACCTAATTGTACACTGAGTGAAAAAACACTTTCTTTTGTCTGTTTTTACTCTGCCACCTGTGAGTTTCATGGAGTGTCCCCTAGTTTTAGTACTAGCTGAGAGGGTAAATAACCATTCCGTTTACAAGTTCCACACCACTCATGATTTCATAGACCTCTATCATATCTCCTCTCAGCCATCTCTTTTCCAAGCTGAAGAGCCCNATGGGGCGACCAGAACTGCACACAATATTCAAGGTGCGGTCGCACCATTGATTTGTATAGAGGCATTATGACATCCTCAGTTTTATTCTCTTTCCCTTGCGAATAATTCCTAACGTTCTATTTGCTTTTTTGACCGCTGCGGCACACTGGGCTGAGGATTTCAGTGTATTATCCACAATCACTCCCAGATTTGTTTCCTGAGTGATAACTCTTAGCTTAGTACCCAGCATTGTGTACTCATAATTTGGATTATTTTTCCCAATGTGCATCACTTTGCATTTGTCCACATTAAATCTCATCTGCCATTTAGATGCCCAGGCACCCAACCCAGTCTTGTAAGATCTTGCTGCAGCTCCTCAGTCTGCTTGTCTTCTGACTACTCTGAATAACTTGGTGTCATCTGCGAATTTGATCACCTCACTCTTAGCACCCTTTTCCAGATCATTAATGAATACATTGAAAAGAACTGGTCCCAATACAGATCCTTGGGGCACACCACTTTTTACATCCCTCCGTTGTGAAAACTGGCCTTTTAGTCCCACTCTTTGCTTCCTATCCTTTAGTCACTTACCAATCCATAGCAAAACACTACCTCCTATCCCATGGCTTTTTAATTTTCTCACGAGTCGTTTATGTGGGACCTTATCAGAAGTGTTCTGGAAATCCAGGTATACTATATCTGCTGGGTCTCCCCTGCCCACATGCTTGTTTACACCCTCAAAGAATTCCAAGAGATTAGTGAGGCATGACTTCCCTTTGCTAAATCCATGCTGACTCTTTGCCATTAACACATGTTTATCAATATGCCCAGTGATCCTGTTCTTAATGATAGTTTCCACCATTTTGCCCGGCACAGACATCAAGCTTACCCGTCTGTAGTTTCCAGGATCACTTGTGGAACCCTTTTTAAATATTGGGGTTACATTTGCCACCCTCTAGTCCTCAGGTACAGTGCCAGATGCCAACGTTAGGTTACAAATTACTACTAGTAGTTTTGCAGTTTTACATCTGAGTTCCTTCAGAACTCTGGGGTGAATACCATCTGGCCCTGGTGATTTGTTCATATTAAGCTTGTCAACTTGCTCTAGAACCTCCTCCAGGGTCACGCTGATTTGTGAAAGTTCATCCAATTAATCACCTACAAAGTAGGGTTCCAGCATGGGTATCTCCCCAACAGCCTCCACAGTGAAGACTGAAGCAAAGAACTCATCTAGCTTCGCTGCAATGTCCTTGTTGTCCCTGAGTGCCCTTTTTACTCCCTGGTCATCTAATGGCCCAACCAACTCCCTAGCAGGCTTCTTACTTCTGATATACTTGAAAAAGGTTTTCATATTTGTGTTTGCCTCTTTAGCAAGTCTCCTTTCAAATTCTTTCTTGGCCTGCCTTATTAGCACCTTACAGTTACGTTGCCAGTGTTTATGCTCTGGGCTAAGCACGCTGATGACACTACTGTACACCAGCTCCTTTCCAAGCATGCTTCTTCCCACAGGTGAGTGAGGCTCCAGCTGGCTCACTGCACAGGCACAACAAGGTGCTGTGAGCATGTTGAGGTTTAGAGCAGCAATGCGACTCCCACCACCACCTTCAGGTGCCACTGGAAGCAATGATAAACATATCTAGCCTCAGGTGAGAACTGCAATACATCTAACCAAGTGTAAGGTACAAAAGGGTGGTATGTTCCTGACCAGTTTCCCCGAGGGAGTTGTCTAATGGTAAATAACCAAATTACCATTTACAGAGTTAGATTTATCATTCTGCCACCCTTTGGAGAAATTTAGTATCTCTAGCAGGTGCTAAGGTTTCAGGTTAAAATGACATTCCTCTACAGTCATTCACAAGTTTTCCATTGTCTGAACTGCAAAATTAAGACTAGCAATGCTCATTATTGTTTAGGCAAAATATACTTCCAAATACAAATATTTAAACAAGTTCAATTAAACTGAATACACAAGTTTTTGGTTAAGTCTACAAACATTTTTCATAGGTTATTCAAGACACCTAAGAAAGAAATGCTATTTATTTTTTTTTGCTTGCACATATATGTTTAATTTAAAAATTTCAGGAGGCGACCCTTTCATGAGACCTCTTCTTATGAGTAAAGCTGGAGGAATTGCAACAGAGGAAGAGAAGGACCATGTAGTTTGAGAATTGCCCCCCTCTTCAGTATCCCCACTTCCCCCCCCCCCACACACATGTAAATATGCTGAAGAAAGTCAACCCACACTTCAGCCATATGAACCAAGTATCTATTTTGCAGATGGAGAAACTAAGTCAAACGACTTGCTATATTGTAAGTCAGTGGTAGAAGCTAAAATTTAAGACAGGCCTCAAAGAAGATTAATTGCTGTGCTCAATTTAGACTTGATGACCAAGACTCATTTAAGAACAAGCCATAGGTTAAAAAGGATTAAGTGGGAGGATTTGGGGGCCAACCACTAATTTAAGAATGTAAAGTTTAAGTATGAAACTTTTGTCCAGTTTAACCTTTAGGAATTTTTAAAGTGCCACTATGTGCAAATGGACGCAATCAGAAAAATGTGCTTCTAACCTACAGTCTAGCTTAAACATATAGAATTTCATTTTTGGCACCCTCAGGGGAACAAGGCAGTGCTCGGGACACAAACCAAATTAAGCTCCTCTAGTTTTGGTGAGATTGGTTTGAAAGTCAAGTTTATACCATTATACGAACCACTACCCATGTGTGAGAAGAGGGTCACTGGGTGTAAACAGATGGACAGAAGCCACGCCTCTGGATTAGCCCAAGGTAGCTAATCCATCTAAATGGGGGCCAGGCTGCCAGATGGGCAGGTGGAGCAGGCTGCCCAAATCAGTAGAGCTACGGCCCATCTGCTCAGCAGACAGCTGCTGAAGCTCCACTCTCAGGTGGCTGTTGCCCCAGGTTAACGCCTCAGAATTACAGACAGTGGCCTAGAATGTCAGGTATCCGCCCACAACTCTATGATATGGGGAAGAGGAACTGCACAGTTAGACTATAGGCTGTGGCAGCTGCTGGGTCTATGTAAACCCAATCCAGGAAGTGCTGGACACAGGCAGACACCCCCCAGAACTACTCTGGGGGTGGCCAGTCCCACATCTGTCAGAAGACATCCATTGTAAAGTAAGTGGGCAATTAATCCCAGAAGTAGCATATTTTGCAACTGCCATTTTAAGAATAAGCCAACCAGGTTATACTTTTGGATAGCTAGAGAGTCCCTGGACTTCCTTGCAGTTTAAGAGAGCAACCCCCACTTCTATAGGAATCCAATTACTACTATTGACAAGAAGTGGGAGAATGCTGTCCAGTTCAAAAAAGGAAGATTCTAACCACCAGATAAGGGACAAAAAGAGGATACTTGGATTGGTTTGATCCCACGAAGATTCATCGTCCACTTCTGGTGGAATTATGTGAAAAGGGTATCTATACAGGAGTAACTCAGAATGAAATTTGGGGGTTTAACCTGTATGGTCTTGCTGGGATAAAACAAAAGCTAACTAGAAGTTGTGATGGTTTGATAAAAAAAAAATCATCTTAGGACAAAGGTTTAAAGCAATCAGTCTTACTCCTGAGGGACTAGGACAGTATTTGAACTAGGACTGAAACGAGATTCCGTCTCTCTCAAAAATCCCATCAAGAAGAGGCTTCTTGTGAGAAATTCAAGAACCTCAAATAGGAAACAAAATGGTCTACGCATGCGCAAAAATGGCTACCAAGGCCATTCTGTGCCTCTGTGGCCATTTGTGCACATGCAGATCATTTGGGGGGCATTTTTGAGATTCTCAAGTTTCTCACAAGAATCACATGGAGAGCTTGCCAGGGCTAGAAGATTTGCAAGACAAGTTCATTCTTGTTTCAGTCCTACTTTGAGCACTGTATAAACATGGTAAAACATCAAGGTAGATGGATTAATAGTGACCCAAGTCACCAATATTAAGAAATGAAGTCCCTTTAATTTTTTCTATTTACAATTTTTATAGTTACTTCCCTAAAGCTCTTGTTGACTTTAATGGTGCAGAATCAGGGCCAGGGCAAAGTCTCACCTTTGCAAAGCATTCTCCCTTGCTGGCAGCCAAATCATTTCAGTGACACTACAGACAGCATGTGCTCCTGCACAGATGGCAGGATTTGCACAATTGAGACCATAAGCCCCAATGCTACAAAGACTTACACTGGCATTTAACATGGCATAGTAATTTCATTCTAGTTAATGAACAATGGAACAGTGTATGAGTTCAATGTGATTAACTATTTGCAGAATTGAGACATCTTGCAGAATTGCTGCAAGATGTGAAATTGGAACATGGAAGTCAATAATAAAAAAGCATAATTTAATGAAAAATTTAACAGCTCATGAATTCTATTGAAGTCAATAAGAAATTATAGCAAATTTAATAGAGACCTTATCAGAGTTTGGCAAAATTAAGGATTATTTAAAGGTAATTTAACTAACAAACTATGCCCCTATAAATTAGCTTTATTTTATCCACTCTGGATCCCCTCCTCCATCTCTCAAATATTCCAAGGGAAGACTCATGGGGCTGTGTACCTAGTAACACCTATTCAGGTGTTAATGAGTTCAGGTATAATGAGTAGGAAAAACATTTGCAAGCTTCCCCAAGGAAGCCTCAGTAATGCTCGTCTCTTTCACATTGCCAGCTAACTCAGTATTTTAGAATAATTATAAATGCCTTCCTACCAGTTACTTAAATTAAAATCAAGGTTTTTCCTAGTGTTAGATTTTGGTCTGCCTTGCTATTTATGCTGCTTGACAGCATTCTGTTAGCTTCTCCTTGCAACCAGTTACTGTTCAGCTTTGTTGACTTCAAAAATTTGCCAAAGACAGTCACAGAAGACTAAGCCATATTTGTTTTGAAACTATACTTTGAGGGAAGATCAAGTTTAATGTTTTGGGCTACATTAAGTTCTCATGCCCACTTAACACTACAGGTAAAATTTAGAGGCACAGATGGTCCTCAATTTTACCAATATAAAACCTCCAATTCGTTCTTTTCCACAACATGAAATTAAAAGCATGAGAAACATGAATGTGTCTTAGGATCATGGAAGCCTGATAAAGTTATATTTTTAGTGTCCAACTCTTCCCTGCATTTAAGTCTCACTTGGTGCAGTGGTCAGAAACAGTCAAGGAGCCAATTATGGCTCCCCAGTCCTGTGCAGTCTGGGCCTGGCACAAGTTAGCATGCAGAATGCACCCTTTACTTACCAAGTGCATCTTGCACCAAAGGAGCGTTGCCACATCTAATCTTAACACTTCTCAAACAAGAGGAGAGGAGGCAGGTGTTATCAGTGGTCAGGAGGGAATTCTCCTTAAACAAGGTTTTTCTGCCAACCACATACAGCTAGAATCAAATTTGGCACAGAACAGAGAATGCTAATAAACTACACTAACACTTATATATGTAAAAATTATATATACACACACTAAAAATAAGGAACAAGAACCTGACAGAAAAGTTTGCTAGTCTTTCTTTGCCTGTGGCAGTGAGAAGAACTGGAGGTGGGGAGATTCCACACATCCTTTTAAGTCACCCTCTCCTTGCAAAACTAAAATCTGACCCCTGGAGTAGGGAAGGAGGAGAAGTCTTGGCCTTCTAGACTGTTCTTTAGTCACAACTGCCAAGGCAGCGTGCACGCAAACTCTCCCAATGATTTGCTGACGCATGTGTGAATTTCAATGAGTGAGAACAACTGATAGATATAACAAAAAGATACTTGAAAGCTGAACCCCTTGGCCTTTTTGAAAAACAAAAAAAATAAAAGTAAGTGTGAGCATGAAGCTAGCTTACACCAGCTTCCAGCATGCTCTTTAAAAAACTACATTTCCTAATATATTTAAGAGAAGACCTGCAATGATTCGTGAAGAGTTCTGTCAAATTATTTTTTTCAACTAGTCCTTCACACGACACAGATTTGTAAAAGAAGCCTGAACATTTATTATGTCACACTGGATTGAACAATAACTGTTTTATCACCTGCTTTTGTGAGCAAAGCCTGAAGTAAGAGGCTGGTAGTCAAGAGGAAGTGCCTTGGGGCTCCAAGCCCCCCCCCCAGCACTCATGTTCAGACAATCACAGCTACTTATTGTTTGTGTAAACAAAAATTGTTATTTATAGTAACAATACCTACTTTTTGTTTAGAGTAATCATCTCCTCCCCTATGGTCTTACAGCCCCTTTCCTTGCATGAACAAAGCACATTCGGAGGTTATTGCTTCTTATCACCTGCTCGTATGAACAAACCCACAGCTTTGGGGTTGTTAAAGACGGTACAGGCACAGAAGATACTTGGATTTATATTAATAATACATACATTAGCTAGCCAAGTATTAAACACTACTTAGTCTTCCAGTTTTGGAATTCACTATCTCAATCAATCATATCATAATGTGAAGTTACAACAAACAAACTAACAAAAACAAACCTGGGTGTCCGAGAATCACTTTTTAAAAGAAAAAAGATATTTAGATCCTATACATTAACATGCCCCTTTCTGCACCTTAGCACCATGCTACACACAACTATGAAACTATACTGCTACGGTATTTTAATAAAGTGATGAGATTCATGTATCCAAAACCTATGTTTATATTCTTTAGTGCACAAATGTGTTGCCAAGCAAACTTTAAAGGATCCACTCGTTGGGACAGCTAAAAGGTTGTTTGTCCTTGACTTAAACAGAATGAGATACAACTCAATATTAAGCAAGTTGCATGAACACAATTTAAATGCTATAGAATCCTGAGAAAGATACCACCACCATAAGCCCCAAATCACCAGGACTCCCTTCTATAAAAACTAAAATTAATAGTGTGAGAAAGCAAAACTGCAGCTGCTGAATTAGTAATGCATCTTTCACAAGCCATATCTTTAAACAAGTCTGAATTTGTTGCAGTTTCTCGCCATGAATAAAACGGTGACTTGATTTCTTTCACATCTAATTGAAAAAGGTATGAAATTCATTTTATAGCTTTCTAACATATTTGCCCAAATTCAGTAAAGTTGCTTTGCCTGATGGGAGTTTTAAAAGAGCATCAACTTTATTGTCAAGGTTTTCAATGTCCATGGACGTAACATGTTCACAAAGATTTACAGGCCCTTATGATGTCGCATGCCATTGTCAACCTTTAAAAGCAACATTTTAGGGTTTTCTCACTAGTTTGAGATATCCATGTATCTAACAGAAATGAGCAGTAAGCAATTGTTTACAATTTAGTTGCTTCAAATGCACATAGTAAGAAGAGTGGGGGAAGTCTCATATGGTGTTTTAGATTCTGAAGTCTAAATTAAAAAGGAAGTATTTAAATGACTTTCTTCTGGGAATTCTTGCCTGGCCATGGTACAGTTAGGTGTTTATTGACAGTAAGTATTGAAGTGAACATGCTATTTGATGACGAGAAACCTGCATAGTGCAAAGCTGTTCATGCATACCTCAGCATGTATGCATTCCATACTTAAGTATTCATACCTATCCCAGAGTTTCTTTGACTCCCGTACCTTGTTCAAATGAAACGCTTGGTAGAAAGTAGTTGAAGGATTCCTATGAAATCCAAGAATCAAATGGAAAACGAGATTGAGAAACAATTCATGGAAAAAGTAATAGAACTTTAAATTTATAACTTAATATCTTTTGTTGTTCTGTATAAGCTTAACTCCATCTGTACATAAGCTTACTAAAACATGGCAAGTGCAATCCAAGATTCATAAGCTTCAGAGTTCCTAAAGACAAAGTTTTTGATAAGTCCCACTGGTTTAGTTCAATATGCTACAAAGAAGGAAACAGATGTTCAGCAGGAACAGCGAGCGCAGCATCCCCGTTGTGGCCAGAGGGTAGGAGCGGCATTGGAGTGATGAAGGTTGGTAGGAGCCGTACTGACGTTGGTTGGTGCAGAGCCCTCGGGACTATGAGGGGCAAGGGGTCAGACCAGGACTGAGAGGTGGATGACAGCCCACCCCCCCGAGACTTTGCATGGGTGTGTGTGGATTTCTGGCCCTTGTGCAGCGAGAGTGGAAGAGGAGACAAGTTGCCGGTCCCCTCGTGGTGGGGAAGTATCTGCCAGGGGCAATTACCAGCCCCCCCTGCAAGATCATAGTGGGGGGGATTGCTATCTCCCCCCTCCACAGGCTCAGGGGTGTTCACCCGATGGCCGGAGTGTGATGCCGCTGCCTCTGCATTTAGGAAGGGGGCGGGGCACGGGGAGGCCAGCTTCCGGGTCACCCCTACAAGTTTTTCGAGCGGCCGATGGGGCGTGCCCTTTGTCTGTGCCCTTAGGCGGGGCCCGGGAGATGGACCTGGCATCCTCAGTGTTTGGTGGGAAGGGGAATATATTTACTTGGTATGTGAAGGGACCCTCCGTCCTGGTGAGAGCAAGAGGGTGGGGTGGGGAGGGCCTCCCCCTGGTGGCAGCAGGGTGGAGGACGGGAAGTAGTAAGGGGTGGTTGGATAGGATATAATGATGTACTGCTGTGTTCTCTTTTGGGGTTTGAAGAAATGTATTTGTTAGTATTAATCTATGAGGGGTTTGTTTTATTTCTATTGATGATTTGATTTGTATTGTGCACCATATATTTTCGTGTATTATGTATATGCTGTAAGCCGCCTCAAGCCGCCTTTGGCGGGAGAGTGCGGGGTATAAATTAAAATGGAATGGAATGTTCAGATGTTCTCTGTATTCCTCAAATCTGAAGCCATATTATCAGCTGGGCTGTTTACTGTCCAAGGCAGTGCAGAAAAATCTGCCAAGACGAGACATTACAGGTACATGAAACCAATGTTAATTTTGTATAACTTCACACTATGCAATCCCTGTATTATTTATACAGAACCAGTGATCTGCCTGGCACTGTCAGGATTGTACAGTCAGGTCTGTATTCGTAAGGGCTTACAATCTAGAATGGACAAGGACAGGTGTGACAAGGAGAGAGGGCAGATACATGAAGTTGCAGGTGCTCTTAGTTACAAAGAAGGATTCTGAAGGATGAGACAGTATAAGGAGCAATCTACAGGGGTGAGAAGCCAAAAAATAGTAGTTTAACATAGGTTAGATTTTATAAACAGTACCCAGAACCCTTACTCTGAGGGAAATGCTACTTTACCTTGGGTATGAAGGGTGAAAACATAGTCCACAGTGGCACCGACCAGGTGGGCGTTCACCTGCCCATCTATGAGGTGCTTGCCAGGTACTAGCTGCATGCCCCACACAACCCCCACTCTCAGCGGCATCCAGAAACCCTGCTTGTCTACCATGTGGGCCAGTGCGTGCTAACACATCTTGTTAATCAGGTCGCATGCAGCCATGCCCACATCCAGGTCTGCCAGCACCACAGAGTTGTGCCTAATGTGTACTGAGAGGCAGCTGCAAGAGGAGACAGCAAGGCAGGGGTACAACACTCCTCTCTGTTTTGGGAAGAGGAACCAAGGCAAGTGAGAGAGGAGCGAAGACCCGTGGCTCCTCCGAAGGAACCACAGGGCTCCTATGCTCCCTTCAGTTCCTTTTCCAAATGCAACGTAGGAGCCCCGTACACCCTTCCCTTGCTCCCCTCAGTTCCTTTTCCGAACAGAGAGGAATGCAAGCACAGATTCTCTGAAGGGCCTTTCTACACCCCCTGCCTTGCTCTCTTCCCACAGCCGCCTCTCAACTGAGCACGTGTGATTGCTCTCTTCCCGCAGCCACCCATCAGCTAGGAGAGTGCTATTGCATAGCTTCTGATGGAAAGAGGTCATGTGACCACCTTTTCATCAGAGCCAGGGTTGGGGAGAGAGGGGACTGAGGAGAGGGAAAGCGCTTTTCATCAGAGCCAGGATTGGGGAGAGAGGGGACTGAGGAGAGGGAAAGCGCTTTTCATCAGAGCCGGGATTGGGGAGAGAGGGGACTGAGGAGAGGGAAAGTGCTGAGTGCTGCTACTGGTGGTGGCTGCTGCTAGCGTGTGAAATGCAGGCAAGGGGCTGTCCATTTCTTAGCTGTACATATTAAAAACATGTGAATGGGAGGGTGTATGGGGGCTGCCCATACTGATCATGGAATCCTGCGGGCTATCTTATTTATAATCTCTGAAATGAGAATTTGTGGAAGTGACTGAGCATGGAGGGATTATGTGCTTATTCAAGAACATTTAGGGTGAAAGTAATAGTCCGCTGGAGTCCTGTGCTCAGTCCAGGCAGCCCCCACTCAAGGGGTTTCAGGTGGCAAACCCAACACATGGGCAGACAGTGAACTCCACCCACCATCCCCCCTCATGACTCTCAGCCACAAGGAATTCTTGGTTCAGGAAGCTTCCCGGTTTGTTTGCATCTATTGGTGCACTGTTTTTGAGCACTCCAAAGTGAAACAATAGAAGGCTCATAGACAGCAAGAGTGCTCACTGCTCTGACTGCACTATAGGTGCTCTGCCCATATGGAGGCTGTGCACGCCTTAATAAATGGGTGCAAATGCATGGGTGAACATGGCTCTGAATGGCCCACACAGTGGGCCCGTGATGCACCAGGATTCTGCTGAGTGGAGGCTCCATGGTGCAAAGGAGCGTGCACCTCATGGCAACCTAATAAGTGAGCAGTGAACACAGGCTGAACGGTGTGGGCAATCATCTTGTTTGGACACACCCTTGAAGATGAACATCAGTAAGTCATAGGAACAGCCTGCTAGAACTTGGTGCTTAAGTAGGGAGCTTAATTCTTCAGTATGCCAAAATGTAAGAGCAGCTAGAAACTTCCAAAGTCAACAGATGAGGAATATCTTTCATGCAGTACCCAGAAGATAGCTCCAATTAAGACGCAACGTTTCATGGGGATATTCTGAAGGTGGTGGTGGCGGCATTTCACAACTTGAACTTATGAGAACTGAAGGCAGGAGTTGAAGAAATCCGGACGTGGAGAGGAAGCTTCAAGCAACCTATGTATTTGCCTTAGAAAGAGGTCATCCTGCTTCCTTAGCAAAGGAGGTGTATAGGGCCATCTTCACCGCTTTGGGAAAGTGGATACTTTGGACAGTGTGCAGGAGGGAGGGGATATCAGGAGTGAAAACCCAAGTTCTAGCCTCAGTTTTACAACATAGCAAGAAATCATACCACGGCTTATCAGGCAAGACTTCACATTATATGGAAATGGTATTTGATTCCCTACAGCAAGGGAGAGTGAGTAATAATGAAGGATTTGTTTTAAAAACAAGAAGGTTCTTCCATTTTAGGGGTATGGATATGTTTATTGTAAAGTTTTTTTTGGTTTACTGCATCCCTGCTACTATCTGGATTTCAGGTTAAGAGCCACAACCACCACAACTGTTTGGCTTAATTAAATATGCTGTAATATTGGTATTTGTAGGAACAACTTAATACAATTAACACTTGTGTCCTGCAAAAAGCAGTTAAATTGGCAGAAGGCTACATAAAATAGGAACTAGAAAGGCAAGTACAGAACTATAAAGGCCATTATGCTACTTTTTAGAGCTTCAGAGACAAAATTTCTTAGCTGTTTAGTTTTAGATACCAGTTGCATGGTATGTATTTTCTCACCCACACAAATGAATTAGAAAGGTACTTTCAAAACCCTCTTCCTCAGGAAATGAGTTTAAACAGAAGCAATTTACTTACAACACTTGCATGCATTTGCAGCAAAACAATGCTACTGTTAAACATGAAAACTTACAGTTAACAACCACAAGAGCACATATTTCACAAGGTTTTGCCTATTTTCAAACCGATAACCCAAGCAAAAATGGCAACTTTTTTTTTAGTAGCCCAAAGAGTTTACAAAATTTCTATTCCCATTCAAAACAGTAGTGAGAAGAGAGATTTGTGAATGTTAGGTAAACTGCAAATATACTGGACACCACTTTCTAGTTTGCTACTCCATATAAGCAGATTAACATGAGTCTCTTCTAGAAAACTAAATTTGGAAGACTTCAAACTGGAAGTACAGATACACTTCACTGAAATACAGCATTAACTGTAGAGCCACCTACTTAATTGCTACAGACATGACTTGACTGTTCATTAAATTTTCCCCCACCAAAAAAGAGTCACGTCAATACTATAGAAATAAGTCAAGTTCTGAAGATCTGTTTATTTGGTTATCTGAAGTCTTAATATTGCCCAAAATAGTCCCAAACTAATGATTAGAAGCTTTTTAAAAAAAGAAGAATAAATAAATAAAGAGTGATCGGTTCAAGTGTGGAAAGGAGAGGAGCATGCAGCACAGCAACAATACATGCAAAACCTAAAACCCATGAGAAAACTAAGGAAGGGAACCAGTCCCCTAGCTCAATCTCAGATTGGTACACTGATCCAAACGTTACTTGCCGATAATTTTGCCCACTTGTCAGCATTTCAACGTCACTTTTCTGTAATAGTTTCTTCCCTATGCTCCAAATTGGGCATTTTAGTTTGGACACCAGTTAGAGGAACACAGGCAAGTCAGGTGGAGTACCTATTACGTAGGTTTTTATTCAAGTGTTCCAGGAATAAATTCTAGGGAGACTGTGGGGTTGCTGTGTTGGTCTCAAGTGGTTTGAATTATATCTTTTATTGGAATAAATTGAACGCGCAATTCCTCATTCCTCCACTAGCCCTAGGAAGGAGGAAAGTTGAGACGTTTTTGTAAATCAACCAATTTCAATTTCTGCATCAAGTTCCATATTTTGTTTCAAGACTTCTGGGCTCTAGTCACTTTTGAAGTGAGGAAAAAGCAGCACCTTGATGTTTTTGCCAACTGCTCTGGGACGACAAACTTTGGAAGTGAAATCCAAGGTCTTAAAGAAGTTCAGAGAAAATCCAAAGAGCATCCAGAAATTCTTGTTCTCATACATTTCCTTATAGTTACTATCATTTATGTAGCACCTTCATTTCTCAGAATGCTTTACAATCCCTAGCTAGCTCACCCTCCCAACAGTCACATACAGGAGGTCATTCCTATTCCCTTAGAAAGAGGTCATTATTTCATTAGACAGGGACCCACACTGGCCCTGGATTTACCTGCCTGCATGAAGGGCAGCTGCCAGATGTTCACCCTGGTATGGGCCAGGGAAACTCTACATGGCATCATCCCTGGAAAGGCAGGGCACCCCATGCAGGATAACCTGGCCCAAACTGGGGCAACCCACATTCACCAGAGGGTCACGGTCACAGCCTAGAACAGTTGTGGGAGCAACCACAACTTGAGATGAGGTGGGGCCTGCCGCCAGAGCACGGTGGGGGGACCTGCCGGTCTGTCTGCTGGGGTCCTTGCAGAGCCCATGCAATGCAGGCCATGCAGCTGCGAGGGGTGAGGGGAGAACACCATGGAACAGATCCAGGGTCTGGTGGGTTCCCAGCCCATGTGTTAACACCCACGGATAGCAATTTGCCCAAGGCCACCCAATGAGTCTATGACTAAAATGGGATAGGATCTCTGCTCTCCCAGGTCAAAATCCAACCTCATATCCACTAGGCCAGCTGGAACTGTCCAACTGGTGACCCATGGGCTGAATCAGACCTGTAGTAGGATTCCATCTGTCCTGTAACCTTAAAATCCTAGTGTATTGATTATCAGGAGTTTAATAAATTACAGTTTCCTGAATGATGTCATCCAACAACAGCTCCAAACTCTACATGTTTTACTTGTAGTGAGTGTTACGTTGGAACAATGTGTCAACCCCTGCATTATAGAAAAATGTACACTGGCTGCAGAGCAAAGGATTTTTGTGCAACTCAACCCAAAAGCAATTGTCATTAAGCAATACATTGGGCCTATCAATCAAACCTGTAGTAGCCCAAAAGTTGGGACACGCTGCAATAGGCTACACTGGCTCTCAGTTGATAATTTGTGTTATGATTGAACCTACTCAGTTATCAGAGCCTCATAATCAATGGCAGATTAAGTTTATTTCAAAGTCATGCCCTTTTTGCACTATCCACATTTGAATTTATTCCCAAAGGTTTCCTCCAACCATCAGCTTATACTCAAACTGGTTCCCATTTCTTTTCTGAAAGCCATGTCAACAAAAGCTGCCTCCTTAAATATGCAAATTAATTAATAGCAGGGATTGGCATCCTTGAATACAAGCATATACAAAATATTAACTAGAAATATGCTAGATGAAATTTTCTTCTAGCAAGACCCAGAAATAAAATTGTTACCAGTTTCATGAATTTATATTGGGGTATAAACAAACAAACCATGCGATTATGTAAAATTAAAGGATAAAGGCAGGAGGGGCAGGGTAAAAAGTTATAAAATAAAATACAATTAGAACTAGTGAACCAGGTATTAGGCTCCCCTTCATTAAGAAGATTTAAACAAAATAATAGCGCAACAAATGGCCAGAAACTGAAAGTTTTTAGCATGGCAGCTGAAATGGTTAGCTACAGAACTAGCTACATTTAGCTAGCAGCTAAAATGAAGGATGTGCCTCATGGGAATAAAGAGATGTTGGTTTTGTATCTCTATCCCATTTAGAGGAGATTAGAAATCAGGCAGCCTGGCACCATGAAAGTTCAGTGAAGAGGCCAGTTTCACTGCATTCCAATCTGGACCCTTGGGAATTGAATATCAACTCTCCCATTTTTTGTGGGGGACAGGAAGGCAAATATTAAGGTGTTTGTTTCAATTCCTAGTTAGGATTGCTGTAGGCCAATAAGGGGGAAAACACTTTTTATAAACAGAGATGGGGCTTCCTTAGTGCAGCATGACCAAGGCATTAAGACTGACATAATTTAAGCTGCTTGCACACGTTCCACTGCTTGCACATGGTTCTACCTTTTCATGATAATGTGTCTCAGGTTACTGGCATCTTCACGTGAGATTCAGAAGGGCTGTACTCCCACGTTACTCACTGCGGGTTTTGTGTAACGGGGACACAATGGATCCATTATGATAAATTAGCAGCTTGGGGTAGGGACTTGTCTATAGATACTGATTGTACAGTGCCAGATATACTGCTGGCACTATATAAACAATGGATCCTTGCCCACAAAACTCTCTCTTCCTCTGGGGCAGGGGCAGCTCGATCCCTGCAACAACCCCCAGCCTACCCACTACTCACCCCTTTCTGTCAGGCATGACACACTTTGTCAGGCTCCCATGCTGTTGCTGCTGTGGAAAGAAGTAACCCACCAGATGAAGTGAGGAAGCTGTCCAGGAGGAAGTGACCCGCTGCAACTGCTGCCAGAAAGGGGGGGGGGGGGGCACAGTGCCATGAACCTGCTGTCTGCTCCGGTGGGTTTTGCTGCAAGTTTAATGTTAAATTTGAATGCACTACACACATTCAAGTTTAGTGTTTAGAACTCACGTGAGCGACATTGCTGGATTTTTCAGCCCTGTCATTCGTGACTGAAGTAGCATTAGTTTTACTAAGAAATGAGGGAAGGCTGCTTGCCCACATTACACAATCCAATATTAAATTCCTATTTAACGTTAGATTGTGTAATGTGGCAAGCAGCCTTAGACTTCATGACACTTTTGTAGAAGATAAGGACAGTCAAGTACTAGAGTTGTCAAATTAAAAAAGCAACACCTCCAAAAGAGGCCATCCAACTGGTGACAAATACTATAGTCTAAATGCCTTACAAATTCAGTCTTGGACCACCAGCATGGCAGAGGGAATAAACTCTGTGGCATGATACATGCAAAAGGTAGTAATTCGTTACCCATTCAACCAAAAATCAAATTCCAAAACACAGTAGTGGCACATTTTCTACCTTATTTGAAAAGTTAGATCTGAAGGGGCAGTTGGGTTAGTAAGTGGACTGATGAAGACCGTAAAAGCAGGTAAGTATTAAATTGGTCAAGTCCACTACTACTTGTTCCTATGGCTTCAACTCAAATGGTCATCTCAGTCCGGGGGGGGAAGGGGGGGAAGAATCTAGTTAGCACAAGCTTTTTCTAATAATCAATTTTTACTAAGTATGTCTAAAGATTCATAGTTTTGTTCCCTTCTCCAATGAGGTATTGCCATTTTGTAACTGAAAGAGAAATTGACAGATGGACTTCTCATTTCTGTGCCTCAGAGCATCCTTGTCAGCTGCCGCAGCCGCTGCCTGGCGCGGCGGCCCCCCCGAAGGCTCCAGGACCCCGCTCCACTCACCCAGAGTATAACGCCGCCTCCGTTACAGGCGCCCCCAGCCGGAGGCGCTGAAGGCAAAAGCGGCCAGGAAAATGGCTCCCGGACCGGGCGAGACGCCCTGGAGCCCCGCCCCCCGTTGCGGCACTCTGCGCGCCTCCAGGCACGCACGGGGGCGGAGCCAGCACTACAAAGGCCGGCACTGCAAGTGTAGCAGTGCCGGTGAACAGAGCTACAACCCTGGAGAGACTGGCCCCCCCCCTTGAGCTAAGTGGTGAAATTGACTACCTTTGTTTGGATTGCTATTTGTTCCTCCCTTTTCCTGCCCCTGTGTGCTATTGTGTTAGAGCGTGCCTCTGTCTTTCCTAGGATATTTGTGTGTGTGTGACCTCCTGTTTCCCCCTGAACCAGAGTACTGAGTGAGCGACTGAGAGCCTGCGGGCTCGCCCGATTGGCCGCCCCCCCCCCCCTACCTGTCCTGGGACCATCCCTTCCTTCTTCCCCTGGAGTGTGAGAGCCCGTGAACCCTATCGTGAACCTTGGGACCCCTCCCCTGTGGACCTGGCACCTCCCTCACTTCTCCGCCCTACCATTCCCCTGGCAAGCGCGAGTAGAGTTTGGACCCCTTTCCCTTCCCCAGCTCTGTGCCCTATGATAATAGGGGTCAACGTTCAGAGTGCGTAAGCACACGAACAGACCCACACACTATCCTGACGGGCTTCCTTTCCCCGCACTTCGCAAGCAGAGCTCCCTTGTGTGCAAGAGGGGTGAACGGGTGGTGCTTCTCCCCTTCCTACCCCCCTCCCACTGACAATCCTGAGGACTCCAGAGAACGACTAAGATAGTGCTTTGCTTTTATATATTAAGAGGGAAACATTTTTGTTATGCTAACTGCAGTGGCTAATTTGCAGTGCAGTTCGTTTTATTTAGGATCCAGGATCTTCTACGTGGCCTGCCTGACCTCATAGCATTTTGCTACCTCCATACTTTACAGTTCGAAAGAACTTGGTTCCACTGAACCCTAAATAATTTTTCTATCAAATATGCAACATGCAGTTCTATTTCTACATTTGTGCAGATAAAGCATTTTTTAATGTATGGGCAACATCGTTCACATTGGTACGTTTGCCCTATTGTACACGGAGGTAAAGATACTAATTAAGGATTTATGTAGTGTCAGCAATGTACGAGATACTGAGAGAGAGGTCCCTTCCCCAAGGGATCTACAATCTAGGGGACAAGGGAACACAGGCAGAAACAGCACTGACTTCACAAATATAGCCTAAGCTATAACTTATCGTCGAGGGTCCCCTTTTCTATAGCTAAGCTAAGACAGTTAAAAGGAAAATCAACAAGCAGTCTGTAGAGGTGAGGAGCTGGCTGACAAAAAAGATGGGTTTTAAGGAGGATTTTGAAAGTAGAGAGCAAGCAGAGTGAATGTGTTTAGGGAGAGAGCTCCAGGCATAGGTGGCAGCATGGGAGACAGAGCAAAGACTGTTTAGAGAGCAGGACACTCTGGGGTGAGCTAGGGTGGTGGGAAGAGGAGTGAAATTTCAGAGTGGGAACACAGCATCCATAGCAGGGAGTGCAAGATGATAGCGAGACATAAGGCCATGAAAAGCCTTGAAGGTAAGACAAGAGGGTTTGTGCTGGATTCAAAGGGGGAGAAGGAGCAGAGAGGGGGTGGACGGTACAATTCTTAATACTAGATTTACAATTCATTCATGTGGACTTTAAGACACTGGCCTCACAGAAGATAGGTTTGCTGTAGCTCAAAACTCAAAATCAATAATGATGTGAAGTATTATGAACGTTACAGAACAAAATTTTAGTGTACCAAAACTGCATATTCTGCATTTGACGTTTACTGACAATACAAAAAACAAAACAATCTTATTTACAATTCTCACTATTGAGTGCTTGTATTCATTTTAAGAGTTGTGGCTCAAGAGGTTAGAAGCAGCTACTGATTAGGTTAGCTTCTATGTTCTATACTTATAAGTTTAAGTATAACCTTGAACCTCAGTTCATGTCAACAGCTAATTTGAGACTGGTATGACAGTCTCAACAACTGTTACATTTAAATAGTTATTTATGTGGCAAGTGCAACAAAGGGAAGCTTGTTAGGGTTCTCATACTTGGGGTGGGGGGGGGAGCTGAAGCAATTTATTTGTGTTGTGGTGGGACTTAGAGCTTTAAGAGAAGTTTTACACACACACACACACACACACACACACACACTCCTCCCCACACCCACCATTTCCCCTGGTAGCCCAACCCATCACCAAGACAGTTTTTAAAAAAAGAAAAAATGCCTGCTGAAGACTAGACTACTGACACCAGCTGTAGTTGTGCACAATTCACAGGGCCCTGACTGTAGTGAACAGTTTTGTTTTGACCAGACAAATTCTGAGCAATTCAAGTGATACTTTCCTCGGAAGTATTCCAGCTTAACTGCCCGATACTAATATACATGCCATTTAAATACTGGCAGAGACTTATCCTTCTTCAGTTTTTAAACTCTTCTTCAAGTCTGGCTCGGTTCTAAATTCTTATTTGTTTTAAATATCTATTCCGAAGACATTTAAAAACGTGGATGTACTCTGGATGGTGTCACCAGCATTGCATAAAACAAGCATCTCTTTGTTAATGACATACATTCAACACCTTTCACAGAAGACCAACTTGACTTTGTGGCTCTTTGCACTTTCCGAGAAAAGGTTCACTTTTCAGATCTACTAAAATATTACACTATATGACAAAAACTACACATGTTAAGGGAAAACATGTTATACATGTTTTAAAGTAGTGGTTTTAGACTGGGTGCCTTTTTGGTGGCCACAGCTACAGTGGTATTTCTCAAAATGAAAGGAAGTGTATTTTGAGCCTTCAGGCTGCCTATTTAAACAAATGCTACAAGTCTGAAACATTAGTCAAGTTTCAACCAGCAAACCTAAATCATCCTTAAAAAAAAAACAACACAAACAACAACAAATCACTGTTACCTAAATTTTATTAGAAAACCCAGCAAGAAGTGGAATTTTCCTGTACTTGGGTGGGTGGGGGGGTGATGTTAAAAAAAAAAAAAATAGGACTAATTTCATTAGTAAAATACAGCCAGCTTCTGCTCTAACTCCAATTTCTAGTTTTTGTACACATTTGTCAGACAGTTTAGATTTTAGTTTAGAGCAAGCCAACTTAGTGTTACAATTTTGCACAGTGACAATGCTGCATAGTATGACTAACTAGTTAGCCATGCTTCTCTGCTCAGGCTCTTTACTCTTCTCAAGATACGGAATTAAAAAGCCAGCTAGCGGATGGAGCAATTCCCATTCCAATTTTTATCAGCTTTTCCTTCTCCCAGGATTCTTGCCTTCTCTCGATTCTTGCCCTTCCCAGTTTTCAAGATGGGCTATTGGAGACAAGAGGTACCTTTCCTCCCAATACTACACAGTGTTTCCATGTTAAATAACCACTGCTAAAGAACTGCTGCTCCCAAAACTATTTCTTTTGGGTAACGGTGGACGAATGAACCAACGAGCAGACTTAGCGTCTGGTTCTGAAAAAAACCTGTTACTTCAGAATGTTTGTATGCTTATGAAGAGCAGAACTCCATTTTCCAGCAAGACAACTTTCACAGAGGCATAGAAGTAACTCTTACACTGCACCTCAGTAGCCATATCTAGGTGTGAGGAGACCGAGTGTGGAGACATTAGCCCATATTAGCCTGCACCAGGTGGGGTGTCCACCTGCCCATTGTATTCACCCCCACTCACCAGGCACACAGTTAAAGTAGGATCTTGGCGCATGGAGCCCACAGTGCAGGCAAACACGTTAACGTGCGCCCTATGTGCCTGCATCCTGTCAGGTGGCATGAAGTCTCACACACGTACAGATCCACCAGCGTCCGAGTCGCTGACCAACAGCCTGCAGTGTTCCAAGGAAAGACTGCTTCCTGTCTCCCTCTGCTCTCGCTCTCGCTTGCACCTCACACATATCCCAGCTCATCCTGGTCTGCAGCAATGTGCCCAGTGATCACTCTTCAGAGTCTTTTGGCTTCTCTCCAGACCAACTTTCAATTTTTGTGCATAGCAAAAGGTTACTTCCAGGTGTAAACCCAGGGATGAACCTCCATGGGTGGGTGGTGATAGCAAGGGCTGGACTGCCTCCCCAGGTCATAATAGCCTGGAACAAGCAGACAGCTGGGGCAGCCTCTTCCCAAAGTTCGCTGTGGCTGAGTCGTGACAGGGGGCACGGCTGGTGGGCAGAGCACAGCAGGAAAACATCTGCCCCATGTATTAGGTTTATACTGCTATGCCTGTGAGCAGGGGCTGCCCGCATACATATGAAACACATACGGGCTGCCCATTTATTAGGCTCTATATGCAAAGGATGTGAGTGGGGCCTGAGCAGGGGCTTCGTATACTGAACATGGACTTCAGTAGGGTATCGTCTTGTTTGTGAACACACCTAACTACTTTAACCCTCTGTTCAAACACACCACAATGCTGTATTGTATGTTCATGCTGTTTCAGCATTATCTACTAGGACTAATAGTATTTTTGCACTGTTTACACAAAGGTTGCTGCAGTTCCATGATGTTTCCAAGAATAAATATTTCCTACTGGTTTTGGAAGAGTAAAAAATTATTTGCTATCCAATGCTTGCTCCCTTACACAGTATGCACAAGCAATTCTAAACACTCCTACGGAAGCGAGAAGCCTCTAGTGATTCAGTTCCCTGACTTACAAAATTGAAAATTTTATCTGAAAGTGTTGAATGTCTTAAATCTTCCAGAGTCAGCAAGACAAAAGTTTTCTACTACAGAACCACAAATGGTTCTACAGCACTTGCGCCCCCCCCCCCCAGATTCTTTTGAATCAGTAATACTACACACAACACAAAAGCACAGGGCGATACACCTCACCCCCCCCCCTCCCAACTATAGCAAGGCAGCAAAATTGAAAATTTTATCTGAAAGTGTTGAATGTCTTAAATCTTCCAGAGTCAGCAAGACAAAAGTTTTCTACTACAGAACCACAAATGGTTCTACAGCACTTGCGCCCCCCCCCCCCCCAGATTCTTTTGAATCAGTAATACTACCCACCACACAAGTTCAGGTTGCTATACTTCTGACCCCCCCCCCTCCCAACTATAGCAAGGCAGGAAACAGAGCTAAGGTTCAAATGCTCTCATGCCTTATTATGCCTCCCAAGCTATCACAGCATTCTGCACCAACACCCTTTTCACAAGCTATCCCCACAGTCTCTCGCGCACACACACACACCCTTCAAAGTCATGATTAGGCTACAGTAACTTATAAAGAATAGCACAATACTTTCACCTACTTCTTTAGCTGTTCTTTATAGTAAAGTTAGGAATGTGTGTGTGTTAAGTAAGGTTGAATATAGAGAGGAGGTGGGTTAGTGATAGTGGCTTATAATGCAGCATGACATTTGAGTAACAGGTTCAAACTGCATATTTCTGGCTGCCTACTTAAGACTCACATTTTATGTAGATTGGCAGTTATTTTAAGTTGTGTTGACTTAAAGCGGGTACCACTGACTGTTCATGAGAACGATCTTCTGTTCTTCAGATGGTTCTGAAAACCTGCCTAGAGAAAACTCACCCTACTATCTAGGTGTATATGTATATATCACAATGTAGTAATACATTTAAATAAGTATTGGTAATACTGTACTTCCTCCTACATGGTAAGGAAATGGGACAACAAGGGTTTGCTCATGTTCAGGGTTACATTTTTATGAAATAATTGGAAAAACAGCTTTTTCTTCAGAAACATGCAATTAAAACTGGTGGGAAGGTCCTCCATTCCAGGCACCAGAGAGCATGCACATTTCTACAGTTATTCTTAAGCACTTTCCTGAAAAAGTGTTGGGGGGGGGGGGGGGGAGGAGAGAATTAGTGTTGTTGCTTAAAGCTGCATTTCTATTTAACTTAAACAATGCCAATCTAGGCATATAATTAAGACTGAAGTCCCTTCTCAACTTAGTTTCTTTTTGAAAGATAAAAAAAAGCTTTCTACATTTCAAGCAGTATTCCTTGTTAAACGGGAATTCTGTATGCAGCCATATGTTCTCTACCATATTTTCATCCTACACTTTTTTTATTCTACGAAGTGGTTTCCAAAATGCAAGTCATCAGAACATGCATCTTCTAATGGAATGTGCATTTAAGTTTAAATTTGTGATACCTACTATCCTTCAAATTTGAGAAAACAGGAAATGGTAATGTGTACCATTTAATTTTCATTGGTTAAATAAAAATATTTGTTGAAGCAGAGCTAGTACCAGAAGAGCAGTTGCCAGCAGCCCAGTCAATACTTTCTATGCCAGTGGTTCCCAAACTGGGGTCCGTGAAGTATTCCTCGGGGTTCCGCATCATGACCCAGCTGCTACAAGTCACCTGGTTGTGTAGATGTATGCAAATTAGTTGGGGGTACTTGGCTCTTCAATAAAGTTTAAAAGGGGGTACATTAGCCACAAAAAGTTGGTGAACCACTGTTCTATGCAATGATGGGAGTTCAAAAATATTTTTGAATGAGTAGTGGAGATCCTATGACTGCACCAATACACAAATTCTGTTTGATACAAATACTTGACAAACTTCTCAGAAGAGGCAGATGAAAGAATGTTGCTACTCAAAACTTGAACATTTAATTAGATAATACACATTTAAGTTGCACAGAAGATGCAGGCACCCTCTTAATTGTTTTTAATAGCTTTCATAGTTTAAGATATTTTTCTCCTTGCCGAAAGGAAGTTTGGCTCAACCTTCACTATAGCCTTGTTACCACAAGACCACAATGCACAAATCACCATGTCCTCTTAGATTTACTTGTACAAAGCTTTCAAGAAATAAGTGCCATATTTCTATCCCAGAATGCAGCAGCTTTTCAGTAACTATGAAAAGCTATCAGCAGGCAGTTTTAAATTTTGTTCGGCAGAGAAAGGCTCCATAAGTCTCAGTCACAAAGGGAAGATCAGAAAGAAATAAGTATTTACAGAAATAAAGGTTTACAAAAATAGCATCCCTTTGGATACTGTCAGTTTGAAAGTCACATTTTGTACTTTAGTTACTAGTTGCAGTTAACTAAAGACAGTTGAAGACTGGTGAAGTTAGGCAACAATTTTTATCTCCTTCTGGCTACATGTACTGAAGACACCCTCAGAACTGGGAAGTAGAAATGAAGTTTCTGAAAATTCATAAAGGTTCTTTCAATTCAGGACATGCTGTTTAAGGTGTGTGCTGAGAAACACAATTTTTTTTAAAAAAAAAAAGTTATTTCAGTAGATCAGAACTGGAATTGTTAGTGCTCCTTCCAATAATGGATTTGACTGTTCTTAACATTTCCTTCTGGAGAATGACAAATATTAAAAAGTGATCCTCTGTACAATTATTTTTAGATGAAAGATTAGAGTAATCATTGCTAAGGTCACATGAATAAAAATAAACTTTGTAAGCATCTGAATATCACCATCCACTATTGATTCTCCTGTTCAGTCCACCTGAAGGCTCTTATGACTGGAAAGGGAGCTTGCTCACACTTGGTTCTGGCCTGCATTTATAAACAGCTTCAGCTGTGCTAAGGTGGAGTCCTCTTATTTCAGAAGATTGAAGACACCTTCAAACCTGCAGCTGTGATAGAGTTAGAGAAGTCCCAGTAAGCTCAAGAACAAAGTGAGAAGAGGGACAGCAATCAGTAATGGCACAATTTGGGCACTGCCTACTGCTGGGAACTTGCATAAACCTTTTATTTTTCTTCTGAAATAAGGCATGATATGCAGCCTGAGCAATAAAGAGACCCTTATCAAAGTTATGTTAATGCCCAAGCAAGGTTTTATTCTTCTGTTATGAATGAGGCCTCAAGAACTCAGTTTTACCAATTATAATACTTATCAGCAACAATTAGCACACTACACAAATAAGCCATTTAACTGAATGGAGAGAGATACTCTGTGAAGAGGTCCTCACAATCAGGTTTTCAACAGTCTAGCTGCTGCAGTTGACAGTTCACAATTGCAGCCATTCATTAGAGCTCCTGGAATACAGCCTGCACAGTTCACATTGGTCAGCTATCTCTGGAAAATGATCTGTACTCTGCTCCTTTTCCAACAAGCCTGGTAATATTTTGCTCCCAAGCCTGCCAAACATGTAGGAGGTTTAAGCAAGCTTTCCCAGTGATGTATTCTTTGAAGACTGGCAACATACTGAGTGCCAGAGCACAACCACCACCTAGTTGGTACAATCCAACAAGAACTTTAGTACAGGAGTATGGGGTTCCAGAATACCCCCAGAATCCCTGCCTTAGAAGCTGAACTTCCCATTTATCAAAATTTAAGATTTACAAGTGTTCACAAAAGAAACATAAAAATCCTTTAAGGAGCATCAGTCTTTAAATATATTACTTTTGCATCCAACACTATTGGTATCTATTTTCACTCGAGTTTTACTGAACATTTAGGAATGGAACAGTTCCAACTTGAATGTAACATTTATATTATCCTGCTGACAATATACACTATTTTCTGCATTCCCAAATATGGTTGCATTTTATTTAGCATGACCTCCATTTGGAGAAGGAACCAAAACTGTTTATTAAAGCAACTTATGAAGTGCTTTAGGCTGCAGATCTTCCACATAAGCTTGAAGACACCCTAAGAGAGCATCTCCCAGCTTCAAGTTTAGTTGGTTTAGAAGAGTTTGTAAAAAATTTTATTGTACATAGAGTACAAAGTCCCTTCTTGCTCACATTTGAGATGCACTAATGGCTGATCAGTTCAGGATTAGGACAACCTGACTGCAAAACTCGACTCCTCCCTCTCCTTTATGCCTCTCCGATCCAGGCCGTTGCCAAATCCTGCTGCTTCACTCTGTATAATATTGCTAAAATCTGACCCTGCCTTACTGTTGCCACTCCAAAATCCATAGTTCACGCTCTAGTCAGATCTTGCTTTGACTACTGTAACTTCCTCCTTACTGACCTCCCCTGCTCTCACCCCCAACATCTCCGTTCAACACTCTGCTGCTAAAGTCATCAAACTTGCCCATCGCTTTGACCGCATTCAGCCCCTCCTCTCTGCCCTACACGGGCTCCCTCTATGGGAACGCATTCATCACAAGCGCCTGGTCTTCACCTTCAAGGTTCTTCATGGCCTTGCTCTCCCATCTCTCTCTGCTCTTGTATACCCCAACATTCCTGCCCAGGAGCTTTGCTCCTCCTCTGCCCTCACCCTTGGCTGCTTGCAATTCACATGCTCCTCTAAAACACCTTCCTCCCTTCTCTTTTGCTGTCCCCCCATGCCTGGAACTCCCTCCCTCTCAACTATAAGGATCTCCTTAAGTTAAGCATATGAACCTGCAATCTCATAAATGTATCCTTGTCTCCCCTAATGTTCAGCTCTCCCTTGTCTCTCAGACTATAAGCTCCTTGGGGCAGGGACCCGTCTACAACTGATTGTACAGTGCCAGGTACATGGCTGGTGCTATATGAATAATAATAATTACACAACAGTCATTCAATATTTTCTGAGGGGGATATTAATAGGAGCAGCTTGGTCAACAGCTCAGGTTGTGCAGGGTAACGCAGCAACGTTTTTTGGCAGAACTAGAACCCATCTCAAAGGTTCACAAATTGAGGCCACAGCCCCAAGCAGGATCACACCATCTGTGATCCCACTGTGATGGGATATACTCTGCATGTCTTTGTTGCTGTCTGGGGTCACAGGATTAGGGTATCTCAAAATGGAGTCATGCAGATAAACGTTTCAGAACCATTGTCAGCCACTCCAAGCAATAGTTTTTGAACCTTCTTACTGATGGGCTACAAAAAGGCAACATTTTAAAGAACACATACTGCTTTGTAAAGTTTAAGGATATATAAGGAGCTGACCAATGGTCAATCTTAGCCCAGAATTGTCACAACTTGACACAGCAGCAGGGTTCCATATCCAGCTCTCCAGGATCTCTGGCAGAGGCTTCACCCAGGTGTGCTATCCAAGACCCTCCAGAATCCCCAATAGAGGCCTCACCCAAGCATGCTACCAGAGATCCTGAATCGGAGATGCCGGGGATTGAATTTGGGACCTTTTACATGCAAAGCATGTGCTCTACCACCTGAGCCACAGCCCACCCCCTCATATTCCATATATGCTATATGGTTGTATGAAAATCTGTCGTAAAACAGCACGAGATTAATTTCTCAAAGTTTCTCCTTGTATGCAGATGGTTTACTGCTTGAGAAGTACATAGAAACCACAGAACCAGTATTTGTCAAGATGCCTTTTCTAAGAGTTACTTATGTAAATTAGCTTATTCCTTTATCAACTAACAAGTACTGTGCACGTAGCGGACTCTGTTCAGATGTGTCAAATTTCTAACAGGCTAGATGTGGTTCACTTGATGCTTTTGAGAGTTCCACTTTGAATCTCCATCTCGTGGCTGCAAAGTAAGTTCTCCAAATGTGAACACAGCGTAACCTACAGCATTAATTTCCTGACTCTGCAAACTGAAACCGACTCTGAAGTGAACTTCCTTTGCCCCCTACCAATTTCATGGGGAACTTCATGCCCAATGGCTACACAAATGCCAAGCTCTCACTATTGATCATTTTAACAGAAAGCAGGAGACCATTACCGCAGAAGAGGGAAAAAATACAGAAAAGAAAACAAGGGCAAGAATCGCAGTGGTCTACTTAAGTGAGCGGGTTTTCCCAGTAAGGAATGCTGAACGAACAACTGCATGTACAGTTATGCCAACACCATATCCCCTTTAGATCTTACTGCAAAACCCTTCAATGAAATCAGTAATGTAACAAGTTAAGAACTGTAATATAATCCTCTCCACTAAAGAAGTTTGGAACCTCTGCTTTAAAAGGACAGGTCTCAAGTAGTAAATTTATTTTTGCTGTCAGTGTTACTAGACAAACGTATCTCCAGGCATAACTCTCCTTATGCTTTGTACAGCATCACAGAAGATACAATTCTGCTATTTCTCTATTTATATCCAAGGACAAACTTTGGCCCTTTAAGGTTTTAAACAGAGTTCATTTTAAGTCCCTTCATAAAAATAATTCTAAACATTATACAAAATCTCAAAACCCTGCCTACCATCTCTACGACTAGTTTCTCCTGAAGAATATCTTTCAATTTTTAGATATATACTCTTCTCTGTTGCCATGTAAAAGACCCAAAGAGGAGAAAATAACTGTACAAAGCCAATTATAAAAGTGAATTATGCAAAATGAAATCAAAATACACTATTCTTTTATTCTTATGTTCCTTACTACAATAATACAGTAAAGGGTTAAAAATCTAAGCACCTTCTTAAGGGCTTTCTGTAGTAAACTTTTCTGTTCCATTACAGAGTTCTATTAAGTCTGCTTTAACAGAGTAGTATGCAAGACTGGATCATTGCTTTGTATTCTTAGTGTACAAGAGCATGCTTTACACAAGCAATGCACTAAATAAAGATATAGCCTGTACCCAACACTTTTAAAAAACCCACCACCTCAAAGAAAAATACAGATATTAATTGAAAAAGGATCTTTCAGGTAAGGCAATGTCACCACCTTAAAGTATACCTAGTGTCAAACCAAGCAGGAGTAAAAATGACTATACGTACGGTGCTTTAGACACAAAACTGAAGCGCTGATCACACTAAGAAAAAGTGTTTTCAGACTGGAGAGGCACCTGAACTGGATTCCCTCAAAAGGATTCAGGCCAAACACACTTGATGCCCCATGCAAGGTATATTGTTTTAAACCATAATATTCCATTTAAACTTTTTAAAATTTCAGATCTTGATTAACAAGTATGAATTACAGTCAAGGCATGAAAGAAACTTCATTACTGTAGTGATGCATGTCACACATAGCCTAAACAGCCATTTAAATAATTATCAAAATGTTAAGTGAACACTCACATGAACAGTTATTTTGTATTAAGCACACAGAGGAGTCTTTTTTTTTTTTTAAATGTTTTCTAAAAGTCTGTAAAAGTTATACTATTCTATATATTAAGAGGTTCATTTAGTAAAAGAGCTGCTTTACAGCAAGTAGAACATGTACAAAGAGGGTTTATAAAACACTTTGACCAAACCAGATTTAGCATTTCAAAACTCAGTACTCTTCCTAGAGGTGTTGTATTCAAACTCTCATCTAATAGTTATAACTATTTTTAGCCATTATGAAGTTATTGACATTTGCTAAAAAGGGGAGGGGGGGGGGGGGGGGGAGGAGAAGAACAGGTCTTTAATTGCCTTTGTTTATATTATTTAGCTTCGTTTGCAATATCTCAAGGTTCCTGCAAGACTATCACATTTATTTTCAGTCCTCTTAACATTCCCTTTTTCTGAAAGCCTCCTTTGAATTCATGTCAGATTGAATTTTAAGAACATTCTAGTGAAAAACTCAATTTAAATTGATTTAGCCAGCTTTTCCATTTGTATTTCAATTATTTTCTTTAATAAGGTGCAGTCTCACTGGTTAATTAAGAATGTGATGACTTATAACTAAGGTTTTACACCAGGTCTAGTACAGTACATCTTTTTGCTATTTTCATTTTTTCCCATGAGTTTGACGACATGTTTTTGTTATGGGAGTAGACATTCATAATTTGGACATTACACTCGGGTTCAAATATGGATAAGACATAACCTAATAGTAGGAGACCACCCAGGTTGGGTCAAAGAATAGTCTTGATGAAATAGATGATGGCATCTCCTGGAGAGAGGCCATGTCCCATATCTGTCATGACTCTGCTAATTTCTTGCACCTGATAGCACAGGCCCTACATTCCCCCACAGGCTCGCTACACATTTTCAGATTCAAGGCCTAATGAAACAAAAGTGGGGATGTAATGGTTTCCTAATTTGCAGCTAACATACAAGCCATTTGGTACAGTGTTGTTCCTTAATTTCTTTACTAAAGTTTCAGAAGACTGATATTTTCAAACATTTCTAACTAGTGGCAGCTCGTTTCCCTTACTGGTGTTGGATGTATTGTAATTAGGAAATCAATTCCCTACTAGTATCTGTGAGAAAAGATGGATCATAATCTTTTACTCAACTCACAAGTCCAATGCAAATAACCATGATTTGGAGAGCTTCAGCTATATTAATCAGTATGTTAAACACAGAGGGATAAATATAATCCAGGATACAAGAGCATTCTCACAGTCTGCATTTATACTATTAAAAATGTATTTTTACTCCTATCAAGGAGTAAACTAAATACTCTCTTCAAACTATTTGCTGGTGTCAGGAAATTTACTTTTTTAAAACACTACTATAACACAAAATATCGTACCGTAGTGATTTTGAATTTTAGCAAGTAAAAATGGGCTGTTACTTCCTTTAATGTGTCCCAAATCAACTGCACATAGAGAAGTATTAGTTTAAATTAATACTGTGTTATCCACGAACAATGTACCCTTGTGTACATCTTGCTGCACAGGATAACTTGATATACTTACTTCATCTCATCATCAAATTATAAGGAAAACCCACATACACAACCCACATGCTTACTGGTTCTTAAAGCTGATAAATTAATGCTATTTAGCCATCAATAATTGTTTTAATACCCAATGAGGAAAAAAAGGACAGGAAAAAAAATACATACCTATCTTCATCACCATCAACAGGAATAGATATGCCAAATACAGAGCTGGCAAGACTGTTCATAGGAGTAGTTGCAGGTAAATGAAGAGGGTTTGCTAAAGTGTCCGGTATAGGAGGCTTCACAGAAAGCTTATTTTCAGCAACGAGAGAAAGTGGTGCTTGAGGTAGGGGTTCTGATTTTCTTCTAGTATCATCAATCTGGCCTAAGGGTTGAGTTTGAGTCTGAAATTGTCCAACACACTGTGGCAGATTTGTAGGTACATTAGGCGTGCCTTGCATTAGAGGAAGTCCAACATGTTGTTGGACAACACTGGTACTCCTAGTGACAGATGTATGGCTGGTCAGTTGTGACTGGACTAGAGTAACAGTGACATTTGGCATAGTAACAGAAGTGGTAGACACAGTAGGCACACTAGTACCGGGCACAACTGCAGGCACATTCTGAACTCCAGAGACTATGGTATGAGGAGCACTAGACATTCCAGACACTTGAGTACTTCCACCCATTTGCTGCTGAGTCATGGGTATCTGCTGGACAGCCCCTGTATGTCCAATGCCTTGCTGCACCACACCTCCAGGTTGTGGAATCTGACTAGTAGTTGTCTGGCCACTCTGCATTAGTCCTGATACCTGTCCCACTGCTTCACCAGGCTGTGAAGCAACTCCCATCATTGGTGCTCCCACAGGTGAGGGATTCTGGCCAGCTACCTGGCCCACTGGAAGGCTGGAACCGCCAGTGCTTGGAACAGAGCCTACAGTAGCTTGTTGAACAGTTCCTTGCGACTGCTTAACCGCCATGTGTTGCATGTATTCTGTCTGGGCAGGCGACTGTGTTGGCAGTAGATGCACTGGTGGAATCTGGGACTGAGAATAAGCAAATTGCTGAGGTTGAGTCACTGGTACATTTGTTTGTTGTACCTGTTGTTGTGGCATGGGCATGCTGGGCTGGGCAATTGTTACATTCGGAGGCGGTATGCCTTTCCCATTGGGTCCGGCCTGTATAACACTTTGTGCATTTACTTGTGATGGGGTCTGCGGTGGCATCATCATTTGCTGACCTGCTACTGTTGCCCCAGAATACATTGACTGAGCAGTATTCTGAGATATGGCCCCGCCTATGGGCTGCTGCCCAATCACAAAATTAGGTTGCTGTGGAGAGGGCTGATTCATTTTCTCTGGCTGGAGCAGCTGTGACACAGCAGTAAGGGAGCTGTCAGCTAGGGACTCCGGGCCATGCGCCGATGTTGGCACGGTGGAGACTATTACAGAGCCCCCTGTGGCACCTAGGCCACTATCCCTGTCTTGAGCAGTCTGATCAAAGGTGTTACTGTGTCTAATGCAATCCCCAGTCCTGGACAAGACGCCACCACTGTCCGAGTCCCGGTCATAGTATTCCATACATGTCCATCTCCCCCGTCTATAGGGCTCCCCTGTACCGTGGTCCAGTTTGATCACCCTGAAGCGGGAGCTACATGCAGCTGCAGCCGTCTGAGCCATGGCTCCGGCAACAGCCTGCGCATTGCTGCCTCCTGCCGCCACCGAAAGGGCTTGGGGAGCAGCCACTGGGGGAACCGCGGTGCTTTTCGGCACGGCGCCTCCGTTCGCAGCGGCAGCGGGAAGAGACGGTGTTGTCCCGGTCGCGGCCGCCGCAGCAGCCAGCTGTCCATCCAGGAGGAGGTTGGGAGAGACCGAGCCCGGAGTCTCGGCATCCCCCACGTTGTTGAGGGTTTCTTCGGAGGAACTCCGCTCGCAAACCTCCTCGGGCCCGTAGTCCGTGGCCCGGGACACGTCGAAGATCTCGGAGGAGACGTCCTCGGTGCGAGACTCGTCCGGATCGTCCAGGCTCTCTGTGTCCTCAGTGATGCTGCTGGCTACCTGGGCCGTGGTCACGCTGGTGATCTGGAAGCAGCTCTTTTTCTTGGCCGGCATCTTGGACATCGTGCCTCCCCGGGGAAGGGAATCCGCCCGCTCGGGATGAGGGAGAGTCCGAGCCAGTCACAGGTCTGGCGGGGGTCACGTTCTGTCGGCGGCAGAAACCCCGGCGCTATTACACATCCTCCGGCTTGTGCCTCAGCCACCGAATCCCGGCTCGGCAGACAGCAGGCCGGACTGGGGGGCGGCCGGACTCCTCCTCTTCCTCCCCCTCAAGCAGAGCTCCGGGTTCCTCTGCGGGCAGCTGCTGCTGCTGCCACCGCCTCCCCTCCCCACCCCTCTGGCCGGGGATGCGGGTCAGCCAGGTTCGTTCCCCTTCGGGGTTCCTCCTCCTTTGGCCCGCGCTGAGGCCGAGCTGCTCCGCGGGCTTCCTGCCAGTCGCAGTGCGGCCGGCGAGCTCCGGGGCCCCTTGGCGGGCAGAGGCCGCTGGTGCGGCTGAGCCCGAGGCCCAGGCCCCCTGCCGCTCCCGCCTGCCCCCTGTCTCCGGTCTCTACCTGGAGATCAGCACTAGGCGCATCTTGCTGGGAACGAGCCCGCTTCGAGCGGTCCCTGAAGCGGCGGCAAGAGCAGTCGAGACTCCCCTGTTCGGGTCCCCGCGGAGCGGCGAGGCAGCAGCCCTGTCCACACGGGCGGCGGCGAGTGGGCCGGGCCCCTACTCCGTGCGCTCCGCACTCAGGCGCCCTGGGAGCTGAAATTCAAACTGCTCACTCCCCTCTCTCAAGATGGGGCTGAAATGGGACCGCGAGGCAGTCTGGGAAGAGGGGCGGGGACACCCTTCGCAACGCAGCGCCGTGATGATTTCACCGACTCTTCACCACGCCCACTCCCGTGCGCAGCCAGAGAGAGATTCGCCCCTACCCGGGGAGGGGGAGCGACGTATGGGTGAAGGGCGGGGTTACAGCCTGTTTTGGTGAAGGGGCGGAGCCTAGCGGAGAAAGCGCCTCCCCTAGAGCGTCAACTTAACCGTTTGGACTGTTCCATCAATTCGTCCTCTCCCCTCCCGCGCGGTCTTGGTGCCGTCCTAAACTGAGGGGGGAAGTGTCCCTGGCTTCTACAGAGTTTACAGGCCACAGGGAAGCTGCCCAATGGGGATCATACAACACCCCCCCACACAACGTGTTCCTGTGACCATTAGGGGTCCCCACAAGGGGGTTCACCCCCATGGGATACTCGGGCCTGTAAAGGGGCTTATCCACCTGTCCACAAGGTCTGGGGTGGAAGGGATGCATGGTCTCCCTGCTGGGCAGGAAGCAGCCCCCTCATGGTCAGTACTGAGCTGTTGTCCCAGTACCTTGAGGGCTTACAGCTCCAGCCCTTTATATTCAATAATAGACACGCGCTGCAACCCTTTATGCTCTCTTCATAAGGACCTTCCTTCATATCCACTCCACCTCCCCTGCTGGCCTTCGTTGTGCTCAACACTGGGATACACACCCCACCACAGGGGTAGGGGGACCAGATATGCAAATTTTAGAGGACACATGAGAAATACAGGTTGCAGGACTACATTAGAACCAATGCAGCCCTGCAACCTGTATTTCTCATAAGTGTCCTCTAAAATTTGTATATCTGGCCAACTTACGCATGGGGCCAGCCAGCCCATAATTCAGCCATCTGGCTGTAAGGAACCAGATTTTCAGAAACGCTGAGCACTCACAAATCCTGTAGAAACCAATGGGAATGGCAAGGAACAAACACCTTTTAACAAATCAAGCTGCTTATATTTAAGCATCTAAATATGGACTTAAAGAACTCCATGAGGCTTGAAAAGCTCATATTTACCCACTAATGGATGCTAGTCCAATAAAATATTTCATCATGCCAGCCCACCTCATCTCTAATGTGCTTTGGGTCAGCACAGCAACAATCCTCCTATCTTAAATATGAATTCAGGAGCCTAACAGGTTTTGGTTAGACTGCTGTCTCATTTTATGCTTCTAAAAGTGTATGTGCATCTTGACATTTGGAGATCTTGCATGTCAGTAAGTGGGTGGATATGGTGGCAAGCAGTTAAATAAACAAAAAAAGTTGCAGTGTTCCAGGCTAAAGCTAAATTGTTAACATTGAAACTACAGGTTACAGCATGCATTACTTGAGTCAACCTGTTTGTCATACTGTATTCATTGCAGGCTAGAAACCTGTAGTTTCTGTTAGCCATATCCCTGTATTTAGAAAGTCACTGAGAATGAAAGTGCATTTCATGGTATGCTTGCCATCTTGTTGGGTAGAGCCTTTGTATTAATTAAGAACAAGAGCAGCTATTTAAGGCCTGCCTTTGTTTTACAGTTCTACAGTTCTGTTTTACAGCTGGCTATCATAGTCAATAACACTCTGAATACTTTCCACTTTTGAAATTAATCCCTTTGTAGTCAGAGGTGTAAATATGTATTTAGGAGCCTAGCTTTAGGAACCCAGGCTCCAAGCCCTGTTCACTTCAATGAGGCTTGCACTAGGAAAGAGGCTCCTCCAGTTTTTATTCATTTTAAGGGAGCACTTAATGCATGCACTTGAGTGAATATTTTCCTCTAGTGAAAGAAGAAAATGTCACTCATAGCAAATTGCATTTCCATAATATTTTGAAATCTTGATAATTTTAGTCTGTTTTCACATGGACCGTGGCACCTCCACAAAATGTGGGGGATGGGTGGAGGCTGGTGCGTGGGCGGGCGGCCCCATCCCACGGACACCCATTCACCTCCATCCATCTCCATGCACGGAGCATCCGCCATTGGCGCCCGTTGCTCTGTGCGTGGGCAATGGGTGGAAGTGGTTGGAGTACAGGAGCGCACACTTACCCACTCGCCGTGGTGATCCCACGGACGCCACCCACCTACTCACGTCCGGGAAGTGTGTGTGTGTGCCCGTACAAAAAGGGCCCAGGTCTGTCACTTTTTGTTCATTATGTGAAAATTATGGAATCTGAAACTAGAGACAAAAGACCAGGCATATTCTCGCAAACAGAAATTGGTTCAATAAAGGTACCATAATACTCTGTCTCCGTCTCTTACATTTGGGACTAACAGGCAACCACACTTCCTCTAAACTATTCTGTCTCCGGCATATTTCACAACTTCTTTCTCTAGTGTAATTCAATAGGCACAAAGGAAATAGCAAGAATGTATAAAAACATTCAGATGGTCATTTCTGAATCCCATTGACAATTCAGTTTGGATTTTGGACAAAAGTTCAAGTAGTTAACTGTTTATTGGACAAAAGTTCAAATAGTTAATGGTGGAGTAACAAAAATCCAAATGAGGTGGGAGAGAACTCTGCCCTCTAGATCTGCCAAAAACCTACCCCTATTTTACAATACAATTTTTAAAAGAAAACTTCAAAAAATATTAAATGAATCACACCTATATAACATCCCCTCACATAAGCCATACTTGGAACCCTGAGATTAAGATTTCCTATGGAAAGGCATCACCATTTGAGTTACAGATGTGACAGCTGCTTTTTAAATACAGCTACCAGATGAGTCTTTTTGCATGTTGCTCATAAGTTAAATAACGGTTTGTTAAGCTTCAGCAGCATTAACAGAGTGGCTCGGTAGTTAAGGGTTGAGCTGCCATGCTGAGACCTGTTTCTATTCCTCACTGTGCCCTTAGGTCACCTCTCTTCACTTATAGAGACAACAAAAATACAGTCTGAGTCCTTTATCTTTCAGAGGAAGGTGTTAGTTAAAAGGAAAAAAATGTTGCAGGTGTACAGGAAGCACAATCAGAAGAACTAATGATCATATTCAGGAACCCGTGTTCACTGTGGGTAAAAACATATGAGACGGTGGCCCGCTATGACCTGCGTTGGTCCAGGACTCACCTGCTCATCTGTTGGCCCCAGCTCTCCCAGGGCAGGTAGGTTGCTGGCCCAGGATGTGCCCTGGACCCGATTCTGGGTGACAATGGCCGTTTGTACATATGCCATATGGTATAGTTCTGTTTCTGCTTCATGCTATTGAACTGTATGTTTTCTGGGACACAATTTATTCCCTGCTCACAACACTGTGGGTAAAAACACATTTAATGGTGGCCTGCTTACTGTTTTAGAATACTATGGCCCTTTTCACACAGACACTCTAACACTGATAAAATAGGTGTTACATTTTATTATACATGTTTCAGGGTACAACAGACAGCTCAGGGTGGCTCACAACAACTACATTTGAAGATAAAAACAGTAAATACAATAAAAAACAGACAAAAATGGAAACCCAATTAAATAAGATAAAAACAATCCCCCTAATCCCCCTCCCCCTCCTCTCCCACCCTACCCACTTCCTTTCCCGAAGGCTTGGACGAACAGCCAGGTCTTACAGGCCCTGTGGATGACCAGCAGACCCGGGGCCAGTTGAGCTTCCTCCGGGAGGGAGTTCCACAATCGCGGTGCGGCCACCGAAAACGCCCTCTCCATTGGTGGTTCCCCGGCTAACCCGGGGGACCTCCAAGAACGCGCCCCCAACGGACTGCAAGGATCACCCCAGGACCCGAGGAGTGAGGCAGTCTCTCAGACAGGAGGGGCCCAAGCCGTGTAGGACTTTAAAGGTAAAAACCAGCACTTTGAATTGGGCTCAGAACGCTATAGGCAACCAGTGCAGAGCTCGGAGCACTGGTGTTATGTGCCCCCTACTGGTGTTATGTGCTCCATTTTATCAGTGTTAGAGTGTCTGTGTGAAAAGGGCCATAGTATTCTAAAACAGTGTTCGCTGATCTGTACAAGAGATGTAAGTCCATGTTTTGCTTAAGTAAAATGTTGCTATTGAAATTTAATGAGTTCTGCCACTGAATTGTCAGGATCAGGCCAGAAAAGTCTGAAGGGACTTCATAATATTCACTCTTTTACACCTGCACTGTAAGTATGTGCTTCCACATGTGTCACTTTTTGTTGTTGATCATATTCCATTTTGCATAGGTGGGCAGTTTCTTTATTTAATGTCAACTGTTTTTTGCGCAGAAAACAAAAATCATAAAGACAAAAACAATTTTGACAGTGTCAGGAAAAGGCGAAAGTTTCATGCTGAGGTCACATGAGACTTTAAGCAAAGATTACACCTAAGCACAGCAACAGCTATTGGCTGGTTCTCTTAGTACTTACTGGTTTTATACATGCAGGGGGGAAATGCAAACTTATTCAAGTAACTATCTTCTAATATTTTATTTGACCTTTGCTTTTTACCCAGCCAGCAGCCTACCTTTCCTTCCCCTCCTCCTTCATCTTCCAGTCAATTATTTTGCTGTTTGACATTCAGCTTGGCTTGGTGCTCACCATAGTAATAGGCCATCATAGCATCTCACCTTTGTCTGGGTTTTTAAACAAATCTCCAAACCACAGGGTGATTTCAGACGTTACGCCGGGCCCCATTCACCACGGGCCGTGGGGTGGTTCGCACCATGGCCCGGGATGAAGGGGCGCGCCAACAGACGTGCGCCGCTTCACCCCGGGCCGCGGGGACCAGCGAACCATGGCCCGTGGTGAATGGGGCCGCTGTAACGTCTGTTGCAGTCCCGCAGATCGTGGTGGGGATGGGGCCGCGCGGTGCAGCGTGCTGCCGCACGGCCCCATCCCCAGCGTTGCACAACGGCCCTCCCCCCGCCAGACGGGCAGCGTGAGTGGCCAATCCGGCCGCACTCGCCACTGTGTTCGGGGGGAAATGGGCTTCACCCCGGGCCGCGGGGACCAGCGAACCATGGCCCGTGGTGAATGGGGCCGCTGTAACGTCTGTTGCAGTCCCGCAGATCGTGGTGGGGATGGGGCCGCGCGGTGCAGCGTGCTGCCGCACGGCCCCATC
>QEPC01006195.1:489759-515585 GCA_003113815.1 Sphenodon punctatus
AGGGTGGGTGGGGGGTGTCCCCCCTTCCACCCGCGCAGCCTGGACTCGGGGAGGGTTTTTTAAAAAAAAACTTTTTTGCTGGGGTTTTAAGTTTTTTTACATTGCAGCCATTTTAAAATGGCTGCAATGTAAAAAAAATCCGGTACCCCGGAATCCGGTCCGGATTACCGGGTCGAATCCGATAATGCCGGTACGCCCGGTACCGGCATTATCGGATACAGGATTTTACCGGTTTCCCGCCCCTAGTTTCTAGTCTCTTATTGAAGTGGTGGTGACTCTGCTGAGGCAGGTTCACCGCTATACAAAAGATGGGCATGATCTTTAGGAGACAGTTTCTTGTTTTTAAATGAAATGGTGGTGACTCTGCTGTGGCAGATTCACTGCTGTATGGACATGCTCCTTTATAAAACAGTTTCTTGTTTTCAAAGGTATAGCATGTTATTTACAATGTTAGACTCGTAGCTGCATATGTTGGGCATGATCTCTTAGGAGACAGTTTTTTGGGTTTAACTTGTCATAGCTTATGTTTTAAAGTGCTAGCTTTACAAATACATAACTGAGGGACATGTTCTCTTGGGAGACAGTTTCTTATTTTTAAAGGTTACAACAAGTGATTTAAAGGGTTACATTTACAACTACATAATAGATGGACCTGATCTCTTGGGAGACAGTTTCTGTTTTTTTAACAGATAAGCCCCAGCTTACATTTTTGAACCCAGCTACCCTAAAAACGAAAGGAGGCTGGAGTAGACATGTACAGATACTCCTTGGGGGACAAGATTCATATATTGTCCGCACCTTGGCTGTGGAACTCCCTTCTGGTAGAGGCCCGGTTGGCCCCAGATCTCCCCTCCTTTAGAAGAAGTTTTAAGACCTAGCTGTTCTGCCAGGCATTTGGTGGGGGAGATAGGTGATTGGGTGGGTGGGGGGAGTGGGTTGGGGGGGCGTGATATTTATACACTCCTTTTTATGTATTGTTTTTATCTTTATTGTTGTCTTATTTTTATTGATTGTGAGCCGCCCCAAGCTGCCTGTGGCAGGAGGGGTGGGGTAGTACGACTTTTAAATAAACAAACAAATAAATAAATAAATTAGAATTCCTGATACAACTATGGGTAATTGGTTGTAACAGTTAATTGTTGTTTGTTCCTGATAAAAAGAAGTGTTATACAGGTACCGTACTGCTTTAAACAGTATAATGATATCCCAGCGGTCTCGGACCTTGACGGCAGCATAAGCGGTTTCACCTGCCCTTGTCAAGTTTGAGCTTGGCTGTTGGAGTGATGGGAGGGAGGCAGTATAGGGTGGGTGGGTGGGGGTTGGAAAGAGGGAGAGGGTTTGTTAGATTTTGCTTGGTTATGTGTTTGTTTTCATTGTATTTTTTTTTTTTTGGAACTGATCAAGGGCTGGGGTCGTACTTAATGACTCAATGTGCATCCAGGAAGAGCAGTGGTTATGTTGAAACTGGGACCACAGGAATGCGTTGAATTGAGAGAGGGCAGTACTTTTTTAAGGTCAGACTTTTTTTTAATAAGGGGTTATACCCTGATAATCTCAGGCTGAAAACGTGCAGTTTTTAAAGTTAATATCCCTGAACATACAGGCCTTAATTGCCCAAGTAAGAGATGCTGATCTCAGAAGGCAAAAGTATTCTTTTTACAGGAGACACACCTCCTCAGACAGAATGTTGGATGTTTGAGAGATAGGTATATAGGGTTCTATATATTTTTTATGTGCACCTAAGAAGTGGGCTGGGGTCATGATTGACTTTTCAGCTGATGCTGATTTTCAGTTGCAGAGACAGATAAAGGACCCTGAAGGTCGCTTCTTAATCTTGATTGGAAGGGCGGGGTGTCAGTTACATACATTTGTGTATGTATATGGTCCCAGTGGAAATTTGGTTGATTTTTTTCAGGATCTCATTTCTAGGATCCTCAAGGTAGCCTAAGGGATCATTATAATGATGGGAGATTTCAATTGCCCCCTTTCTTTCCTTAATAGATTCATTAACGTACTATGAAATGGCATAGTAGCTCAACTATTTGTGGAAGACAACCTAAAAGATGTCAGTTGTTTGTTAGATCCCTATCACAGAGAATATTCCTTTTTTTCCGTCCACCATAGGTCTTATATGAAAATAGATCATGCCTCAATCTCTCTTGAAGGAGTTGATCAATGCCGTGACTTTTCCACTGCCCCTGAGGTTTTCACAGACTATCTAGCTATATGCCTTTCAATTCAGACTGCGGTTCAGACTAGGACTCCCCAGAGAACGTGGAAGCTACCGGTTAACCTTTTATATAATCCAATGAGTAGGGATAGGATAGTGGAGGTCTTTCAGGATTATTTACAAAATAATGACCTCCCACTCCCCCCAGTGACATTGCGTATGCTCTGGGATGCTGCTAAGGTGATGTTGAGAGGTGAATATATCTCTATGGTTTCACATCAAATAAAGGAAAGGGCGACTATATGCAAAATTGAATAAACTTTTATTAGCAGATAGAGCTAATCCCAGTAAAAAGCATCAGAGAGACATAATGAAGATTAGAGGGGAAATAAACTTAATAGAGGTGGACAAAACAGCTCAACAATTGAAACAGGTCAAATGGATTTATTATGAAAAAAGTAATAAGGGGGACTGCTTGCTAGCCAATATGGTGAAAAACAAGAGAAACAAAGCTATGATTACTCAGCTAAAAAAGATAATGGTCAAGTGACCACACAAACAGAGGAAATTACAGAGACCCTAACCAAATTCTATAAAAATGTATACAAATTATTCTCCCCAGACAAAAATGGGATTAAGTCTTTTTTACAGGCACTTAAACTTCCTAAATTTGATGAGTTCCAAAGCAAGATGCTGAATGAGGCTATAACAGAGGAAGAGATTAAAAATACTTTTAAACAGCTTCCCAAAAGAAAAACGGCTGGACCGGATGGCTTCCCTATGGAATTCTACCAGGTCTTTATTGACCTGGTGGTTCCTATCCTTACTAGGGTATATAACGATATTCTTAGGTTGGGGGTGATGCCTGATTCTTTTTCTTATGCAAATGCGGCCCTCTGTCTCAAGGCAGGTAAACTGGTGGAGGAGAATGCCAGCTACAGGCCCATCTCCCTACTCAATATGGACTTTAAAATATTCTCTAAGACATTGGCTAATAGGCTAAATGTCTGTATTGGCTCCATAATTGATGCTGATCAAGTTGGATTTATCCCTCTCCGCTTGGGGGCGCACAATGTTAGAAAAGCAATAAACCTAATCCACCAAATCAGCGTTTCAAAAATGGATGCCATAATTATATCGATGGATGCTGAGAAGGCTTTTGATAGTATTGAGGGCTCATTTCTTTTTGAGACTATGTGGAGAATGGGTTTTTCTGGAAACTTTCTAAAATGGGTCTCAGCAGTATAGAGATGACCAAAATCGCAATTGATTATAAATGGCACCTTATCTCCATCCCGATCTCAAAAGAGGAACTCAGCAGGGATGCCCTCTATCTCCAATTCTTTTTGACAATGCCCTAGAGCCATTGGCTATAGCCATCTGCCAAACCCTGGAGATCTCTGGAATTGAAATCAGTAATACAGAGCATAAGATAGCACTTTACGCGGATGACATGCTTGTCTTTTTGTCAACCCCAAAACTTCTGTATCTAAGCTAATACAACTTATAGACCAATTTAGGGCCCTATCAGGGTATAATATTAATTATCAAAAGTCATCAGCGATGCTTTATAAGAAGCCAGGCTCCTCAGAGATGCCTCCAAAAGATGCAATCCCCTTTAAAATAGAGAAGAAAACAGTTAAATATTTAGGAATATATCTGTCTAAACACCCAGATAATTTATATAAAGACAACTATCCTGCCATATTTGAACAACTGAAAAGAGACACGGACACTTGGTCAGGTCTTATCTGTTCCTGGCTTGGTCGAGTGAATTTATTTAAAATGTCGGTTCTCCCAAAACTGCTATATAAATTCCTGGTCCTCCCAATACAGATACTGCCAACATTTTTCAAAGATGCATATGTGTGGCTTAAGAAGTGGGTATGGGGGTGGACATCCCAGAATCAGTCATAAAGTTCTGAACATTTCCCGTCTAAATGGGGGCCTTAATTTCCCCGACCTAGAATTATACCACCAGACTGCCATTCTTAGAGCAGTAAAGTACTGGTACTTCACTCCCAGAGATGTGAAATAGGTGAATGTAGAAGCCAATATAGTCAGTGTTTGTAACTGGAGAGAGGTATTGATTTTTCTCAAGCTCAAAGGACCTTTGACTCAGAGACATCCTTTTATTGGATTAGCTTGGAACACATGGCGCAAGAGTGCCCTTAAAATAGGGATAGATGGAACAGTGTCTTCACTATTTCCTATCGATAATGGAACCCTGAGAGATGGGAATGTCGCCCAGCCTCTGGTCTGGAGTATGAAACAAAAAGGACTTCACATTGCTAAACACCTGTTTTTAAATGACTAATTTAAAACCTAGCCTGAGCTGCAGGCGGTGCTGCAATCTTCTATCAATCCAATGCAGTATAATCAAATTAAAAGCTTTTTCACTGGGTCTAAAAAGCTAAGAGAAGGGTTTACATGTCTTCTCAAAGGGCTTTAAAATATTGTTTGGCTCATTTACTATTAAAGGATTGATTACTCAGATATACGCTTAGTTAAAGGTGATATGGTATAGACCACAATTAAATTATGTAAACAACTGAGCAAATGATTTACAAAAGCAATTAGAGAAAGCTGAACAAAGAGATATATGGCTTCATATGAACAAATGCTCCACCTTGCTCGCCGTAGCGGAAACGCAAACCAAAACTATCCTCCGTCTGTACATGACACCGAGTAGAATTGCCAAATTAAGTCTGGAGGACTCCCCGCTATGCTGGAAAGGTTGTAATCAGAGAGGGGACCTGCTGCATTACCAATGGGGCTGCATTTATATACAGGAATTTTAGTCTAAGGTCTGGGCCTTTGTCAGGGATGCTACAGGACTGGTGGTGCCTTTACGCCCTGAGATAGCCCTGTTGGGTCTCTTCTCTAAAATTCCCCTGATGGAGGCTCATAAAAAAACTTGCACCCAGTTATTCATGGCTGGACAAAATATCATTGCTCAAAATTGGAAAAACAAAAAACCTCCAATTATAGGAGAATGGTATCAAAGGGTCTGGTTCATCATGACTATGGAAAAGGTATTGGCAGATGCTAGAGGTGACCTGGAAGAATTCTACAGTACTTGGTTAGAGTGTTACAATTGTTTGAGGAACTTGGGCACACAAGATGACATTGTGGACCCAGTTCTATTGAAAGACGTTTAGGTGGATGCGCATGGAAAATGCTTTGAGAACATAGCACATTTAATGGACCCCGGCCTTCCTCCTCTTTCTTTCTTTCTTTCTTTCTTTCTTTCTTTCTTTCTTTCTTTCTTTCTTTTGTGTGTTTTGTTTTGTTTTGTTTTGTTTATTACTTGCATTGTTATTGGGAATGGGAATGGGTGGAATTGGGAAATGTTTAAAATTACATAATGATTGGCTGAGTCAAGAATTATATTTGTTAATGAGTCCCACTCTGTACCTAGGAATTCCTAGTGTTATACCAATGTGTGGCTATTTGTACTTGACTTGTGCAATTCAATAAAGTCTTTTGAATTTTTTTTAAAAAAAAAGAAGAATGTGGATCATTACGTATTCCCTTTTTATATATTGGCACTATCACCAATCCCTTCCAGGGATCTGGAATGTTACCCGTGGTTATGATGCAACTGAACCACTTTGTAGGAATTGGTACCCACAGGTCTATATTAGATTTAAAAAGTTCTGCAGGTTGACCATCTAACCCTGGTGCTTTATTTTTCCTCTGAATCTTAATCAGATACTCTATTTCTGTTTCTGAGATTAGATAGTCCTTGTTGCCCGGGGTAACCAATTGCTCTCTAAAAGGGCTGGATAGATGCTCAGAAGGTCATTGCATCGCATATTGCTTGTGGTAATATGCTACTCATACATCTGCCGGTAGAAGTGAATCAATCCTATGACCACCAACAGATGTCCTTCTAGCCACCAAATTCCCCAAAGCCCTATCATCTTTTGCTTTAATTTCAAAATGTAAATGTTCCCATTGTATCTCAATGTAATTGTTTTTCTTCTTTTTAAGGACCTCTTTATAAAGGTTTTTTGCTCTGCAATTTCACTAACAACTTGTATGCCCTTTTCACTCAGTTGTTTAATCTTATTATGGTAATATCTTTTCCACTCTTCGCAAACCTTTTCGAACCAGGTAGCCCCTTTTAGCTTTGTCCCCTTGGGTTCAATAGTTACATTTTTACAAAATATGGGATTCAGTTCATGTAGTAGCTTCTGCATGGTTGAATGAATTTCATCAGGGTTAGTGGAAGCTAAGCTCTCATTCCTAGAATTACTAAAAAATTCCGAGACGAGTTTTTTCTTCACTTGTTCTGCCAGCCCCGCCTCCCATCTCAAACATTTATTCACCCTTAAGGTTGGCGTCTTCTCCACATCCTTAGCAGAACATTTTCCTTGATCCAGAACTTTAAAAGCCCAGGAAAACACAAAAGACGGGCAGATGATCGCTTTCCATCCAGTCTAGCACCTTAAAATCTATAATATGGTGCCAAGAACATGCCTCAGTTAGGATGTAATCGATCACATTAGAACCTTTAGTAGAGCAATAAGTCATGCTTGATGTCAGATGGGATCTAAAGGTGTTATTTACAGCTGGGTGCTCTGCTGGTATGTGGGTTTGGGTGAGTCCCTCCTGCCCATGTCCAGGAGATCTGGGCTCTGCAGCTGCTGTGCACCATGCCCGAGGCTTGGGAGACAGTGAGCCACGTTGATCCTCCAGTTTCTGCCGCCACCGCTTCCCCCAGTAGCTGCTCCTAGTGCAGCCCATAAGAGATCCTCGCCCCAGCTGTTGTGTGCCCTGGAGGAATTGGTTCAGGCAGCATGCTGTGCTGCACTGATCCTCCCATTCCTCTGCTGCCTCCCCACACCTATCCTTGGGGAGGGGGGCTATCAATGAAGGTATTGTTGCCCTGGCTGCTGTACACTGTGACGAGGGAATCGGCGCACACATCAGCTGTTTCAGGGAGCTGAGTGGCAGACAAGCTTGCTTCCTCCTGTGAGTAAGGGCAAAGGAAGCTGGGCTGTCTGAGTCAGGCAGCTGCTTCCCAGCTGTGCTCAGGCTCATTTTTTCCTCCCTGTAACTGAGGGTGATTTCAGACGTGACGGGGCCGGTGGTGGCCCCGTCACGGAATCACCCGGTGATTCCCCACCGGGATCACTCCGCTGGCAGTGAAGGGACTGGGCTGTTATGTAGGCACGCCTAGTACCCCCATCTGCCAGGCGTTTGGTGAGAGAGAAGGGTGTGAGGGTGGTGGGGTGGCGGGTGTGGTTTTTTCCCCTCATTTTTATTGTGGTTTTATTGTGACTTTTTATATATTTATTGTGTTTTATGAATTTATTTTGTAAGCCGCCATGGGCTGCCTGTGGCAGGAGGGGCGGGGTATAATTTTTTAAAAATAAAATAAAAATAAAATAATTTTTTTTAAAAGGGGCAAAGAAAACATCAACTCCCCCTCTTTTTTCTCACTCTTCCACCCTTGCACCAAGTTGGACAGTCTCAGTTGTGATGGCATGTTGTATGATCTTGGAGCCCGCTATGGAGGGAGCACCACTGAGGGCTGAGGATTCATCAGAATGGGAGCTACCTCCTGTGGAGGAACCCAAGGAGCTCCCTAAATCAGCCAAGCCCAAAAAGAATCCTCATAAGAAGGATCAGCCAGAGTCCCATCCGCCTAACCCTCAATCCAGCATCGGGCTGGGACTATCCCAGGCACCATGGCCTAGCTATCTGGACCCCCAATCACAGATGATGGGGTACATCATGAATGCGCTCTCCCAGCTGCATGGAATGGTGCAGCCGCTGTACCAAAGCAATTTTTTTGCCCACTCAGTTAATCCCAACGTCATGATGGGTCCTTATCTGGTTTACAGTCCAGGTATGTTCCCCCAACCAGGGGGACATACCTGGCATGAGCAGGGACACAAAGAAGGTCAACTAGAAGGATCATCCGGTGAACTGAACCCTTACAAGGGAGCCTCTCATAAAACTGGAAAGGGCAAGAAGCCTGTGAAGCGGAGGAAGGCCACAGACCAGATGGCATCTGACCAGGACTCAGACTTCGTGTCAGTGTTCTCGGATGGAGAGACCCTTCCCCTGAGGAAGAGGCAATGCAGACATCGGGTTGAGAATCCTCAGAGGATGTGTCCAGTGCTGAGGACGGCGAAGCCTCCGACTCCAACTTAGAGTCAGATGGAGAGGAGGATCACCAAAAGAGGCTTTTCCCCAGGAAGTCATTTGAGAGGGTGTGGTGGAAAATCATAGAGATTATGAGACTCCTGCCTAAACAACCCAGCCAGCAGCCGGCGAAAGATGATGAATCTCCTTGAAAATACGCAGTGAGTTAGAGCAAGAAAAGTAAGGCTTTTCCTCTGTTCAAAGCCTAAGAGGACATCTTCAGGAAAGAGTGCAGTACCCGAGGATGGAACCAATGCAATCCCCATTTCCTTCATAAGCTCTATGCCCTTCCATCAAAGAAAGAATTACTTTTCTCTGTCCTGAAGGTAGACGCAGCAGTAGCCTCCCTGGCAAAGGATTCCATCTTCCAGGCCAAAGTGGAACCCTTTCCAAAGGACCGGACAGATGGGTGGAGGTAGCACTGAGGAAAGGCATTGCTTGTCTGGGACTCGCCCTCAAGGCAGCCATGACGGCCACTTAGTCTAGCAGAGAAGCTCTTGCATTGATGTACAAGCTGGAGGACTTGGATGTGGAAAAAAGGGAAAGGTCAGCGACCTTAAAGTCTTTATTCCTCAGCTCTGCCTTCTCCACAGACTCTTCTCTTGACATCATGCATCTTATAATGCAGGTCATAGCATCCATAGTAGTAGCAAGGAGAAAGCTATGGCTAGGCTGCTGGAAAGGGGACTAGCACTCCAGGTTGTTATTGGCAGCTGCTCTCTTCAATGGCCAAAAACTGTTTGGAAAGCCTCTGGACAAATTTCTGGAGGATGCAGCTGAGAAAAAAAAAAGTCTCTGGTGGTTCACACCCAACAGAAGCCCTTTTGGACCCAGAAACGTAAGTACAGCTTCAATACCCACAAGCAGTACTCCTCTTCTCAATGAAAGGACTCATTGGGAGCCAGACCTAGCTGGCAAAGAGCAGGCCGCTCCAACACACACAAGCACCAGGCCAAGTAGGGAAATCAGTCCCAGCAATGATGATCCAGGGCCCAACCTTGGCAAACCACTGCCGGTGGGAGAGTGGCTAAGTGGCTTCACACAAGTGTGGAAAGAGACAACCACCAACAGATGGGTACTGGAAATGGTGGAGAGCGGATATTCCATAGAATTCAGATCACAACCACCACACCATTTCAGGCTCTCAATACCTTCAAAAGACCAACGAAATGACCAGCTGCTCTGGGACACAATTCACCAACTCCATGCAGCACAGGTGATAGAATCGGTTCCAGCAGAACAACAGTGAAGAGGCGTGTACTCAACCATCTTCCTGGTTCAAAAGAAGAACGGAGGGGCCAGAGTGATCCTCAACTTGCAACGCTTAAACTGAGCAGCAGCACTTCTAGATGAAAACTTTGAAGTACATTTGAAGTCTAGCCCCAGGGGACTACATGGCATCTGTAGACTCAAAAGACGCATACCTCTATATCCAGGTATGCGAATCCCACAGAACAATTTTGAGATTTTACAATGCGGGTGGACACTGGCAATAAGGGTCTTACCCTTCGGCATCTTCTCAGCCCCCAGCAAGTACACAAAGGTACTTGTAGCCCTGACAGCAAAGCTGAGATGCCAGAGCATACACATTTAGGCCTACCTGGACAATATCTTGGTTCGAGACCCCTCACAGTCGCAGGCCTCACTGAACTTGACTGTGGAACTCTTGCAATGACACAGATTCCTGATAAACTGGGACAAGAGTCACCTTCACCCGAGTCAGAGAATCACTCATCTCGGGGTGATCCTGGACACTGGGGCCAATTGCATGTTTCTGACACCAGAAAGGGTTCTAAAACTCAGGGGGCAGGTATGAGAGGCACTAGGGGCCAACAGTCTCCAACTCATGTCCTTAGAAGCCCTCCTGGGGGTCAATGGTGTCTTGTATTTATTTATATAACATATTTATCCCACCCCTCCTGCCCTTTCAGGGAAGCCTGGGGTGGCAAACAACAATATAAAAACAATTTAAAACAGTTAAAAATTCATAAAATGCAGGGAAAAAACAAAACAAAAAACCCCTCCCCGACCCTCCCCCTCGCCAAAGGCCTAGCGGAACAGCCAGATCTTACATAAACGTCGAAATGACAGGAGAGTGGGGGCCAACCAAGCCTCCTCCGGGATATAGATCTAGTCAACTGGTCCCACTTCCATCTCCACCCACTACTAGGTCTTCTGCATCCATTTCAGGACTCAGGGTGATTTCAGACGAGATGGGGCGGCATTTGCCCCGTCCCGGAATCACTCTTCAGATTTCCCACCGGAATCAGCCCGTCACGTCCAACAGACGTGCTGGCTGATCCCAGCGAGGAATCGGGGAGGGAGCGGGGCTGTGCGGTGCAACATGTGGCCGCACGGCCCCGCCCCCCCATGCTCCCCCACTGCCCGCCCTCTGGGGAGACGGACGGGTGCCGTGGCTAATGCGGCCGCAGCGCCTGCCCGAATTGACCACAGCCCGGAATTCTGCCGTGGTTTCCGTCCAGACGAAACGGGCCCCTTCATCACGGCGGGGAATCACATTCACCATGCGATCGGCACCGGCACTGCTGATCGCGTGGTGAATGTGATTCCCCGCCGCGATTGACTGTGGTTAACATCTGGGGGGGAACTTCTGGTTCCCCAACAAACATTACGAGGCCATTTCCCACCACAGGGTATTGACTGTGGTTGAGCGTGGTCTCGTAACGTCTGAAAATACTCTCAGTCACTTGCAAGAGTAACAAGACTATGCCCTGAACCCTGTGAAAAACTGTATTTACTTTTGGAATAAAGGCAGGGTTGAGACACAGCAAGACCCTGTCCTCGTAGAACCTGCAAAGGGCTGGGTCCATGGACAGCGCTCCTACCTCTGGCACACTCCTGGCCATGGAGATCCCTATCAGGAATGCCACCTTAAAGGATAGCACAGAGAGGCTTGAAGGGCACTCTGGCCAAAGCCCAGAGTACAAAGTTGAGATTCCAAAAGGGAAACCTGTGGATGACTGGGGGACCTTTATGTTTAGCTGTCTTGAGGAACCACTTGACATAAGAATGGATTGTGGGGTTTGGTCCTGTAGTGCATCCCATCATTGCTGATATAGTGGCCACCTCTCGCACTAGAGTGCTGTGGCACAGGCCTATGTCCAGGCCTTGTTGTAGAATCTTAACAGGTCTGGCACTGGGCACTCTGTAGGGTTGACCCCGACCTGAAAGCACCAATCCCTGATGCGCCTCCACACTGAGGAGTAAATTCTGTTGGTGGAAAGCCTCCTAGACCCCAGAAGGGTGTTAGTGACCTCCACTGAGTACCCTAGTGCCTCTAACTGGCAGCATTCAGCCTCCAGGCCTGAAAGTTGAGTAGATTTGAGTTGTGGTAAATCAGTATGTCCTGGACCAGTAGGTCCAGCCTCTTCGGTAGTGACATGGGTGATGCCGCCTGCAACTGCACTAGGTCCGAGAACCAGGGATGCCTCAGCTAAAGGGGAGCTATTAGTATGACTCTGGCCCTCTCCTGACGCACCTTTGCTCAAACCTTTGCTATGAGCTGGAAGGGTGGGAATGTGTACAGCAGAACTAGGGGCCATGGCTGGGACAGGGCATCCATAGCTAGGGCTCTGTGATCCCTGGTTCTGGAAAGGAAGGTCCCCACTTTCTTGTTCTCCCAGGATGCAAACAGGTCTATGGCTGGCATGCCCCTGATTCTGGCTACAAGACTGAAAACCCCTGGATGGAGCACCTACTCATTCGGGTCAAGCTGGTCTCTGCTTTCATGTTCAGTGACACTTTCAAATGGAGTGCCCTGATAGAAGCTAAGTTGGTCTCTGCCCATGTCATTAAGGCTTCTGCTTCTGCTTGCAGTCCTTGGATCTGGACCCCCCCCCCTTGGTGACTGATGTATGCCACTGCCGACACATTGTATGAGTATGCCAACACATCACATGAGACTCCTGAACCAGAGACTCCGCTTCTCTGTGTGCTAAACACACTTCCCTGAGCTCCAGGGTGTTGATACTGAGTCTGTCCTCTGTGGGGAACCAAGTGCCCTGAAAGTAGTGGCTTCCTAAGAAAGCTCCCTACCCAGAAAAACATGCGTCAGTAGTAACGACTAGCCTGGGGGGGATTGGACAGGGGAACTCCCACCGAGTATCTCTGTTCCTCCTGCGACCAGTACAGGGAGGAATGAACCTTTATGGGCAAGACTGGATGTGCGTAGGGCTCTGTGCATTTATCTGCACAGAACCGTACCATTCTGTCACTCCCTACCCTTTTTGTAGCCTACAGCAATAGAGCGAGGGGTAGCAGGGTATCCAGACACACAATAGCATGTTGGATCCAGAGGTGCATAACCAAGGGAAGGAGGTTCTGACCCCACAAGTCAGATAGAGGCCCACTCCCTAAGGAGCATGGAAACCTCTACAGAATGGCTTCTCTCCACACATTCACGAAACATTATAAAATAGATGACTTCAGCCTTTGGGAGGAGGGTCCTCCAAGCTGGGGTTCAGCAGTGATCCTGTACATCCATTCCCCACAACTCCACCCTGTTGAGGGGTACTGCTTTGGTACGTCCCTTGGTAGGACCGCTGTGCGGGTTATGACACTTGCAAAAAGGAGAACTAGATTTTACTTAGCTGTGAATTCTCCTTCCGAGTGTCTACCCACATAGCAGTCCATTCCCTCCCTTTCTGGGGACTGGGGTCCAGCTTGCGGGGAATGGGTCATAGATGGAACCATAACGGTGGCTGAGAGGACAGGCCCCCATGTTATATCTACACATTATGCTAATCTGTAAGAACCTGGAGGTATTGTGGCTCTGTACTTTGCCAGCTTTTAATAAAGGATGTATGGTTGGTGATGGACCAGGAGATAGTTTGGTCTGTTTGTCTGGGGCCGCATACTCCTGCTGCTCTGGAAGCTTCTCACACTGGAATTTCTGGAGAGGGGCTGTCCCTTGCTAGCCCGGATCCGAACTGGATCTCTGCCTCTTGCTGGCGCAAGCTGGGAACAAACCTTGGTAGGACTGCTGTGCAGGTAGACACTCAGAAGGAGAATTCACAGGTAAGTGAACTCCAGTTCTCCTTTCTGAGCTCCCAGCTCAGCTACTGCTCTTCTTAAAGGGTAGATGCTTACCCTGCGCCTAGGTACTCTATCCTTGTGAGGATCTACCCCCAGCCCTTTTTGGATGAGGTCTGGGTGCTCAAAAGATGGGTGAGATTTGATGACTTTCAGCATCATTAAGAATCCCCAAATGTATTTCAAAACCTAATGTCAATACAAACAGGGTTGTAATCACAATCATAATATAAACTCCTGCAGATACAAACTCAGGTTTCCACGGCAAGCTAATAATTTTAGGCAAATTGTGAGACAGGCTACTAGATTTCAAAGAGTTATCTGGTCAAGGTTACCTTTATCTAAGAGGAGGGTGCAGCAGTTTGAGGAATTTAACACTTACAAGAATGCAGAGATAAGCAGTGGAAATTTTGATGCTTGTCAGAGTGAACTGCCTGGAATGGTTGACAATTTGGTTCTGGATGAAGTGAAAAATATCATAATATGCTTAAGACTATTGCTGATATTTCCAGAATAATTATTTATCTTGAGGCAAGCTACTTATCTGGGGGTTTTAAACAGAAAAACTGGAAATTCAGTTCAGTAGAAATTCAGTTTTCATGAAGGTTTTAAGCAAGGCTGGATTAAGGAAGGGCCTTTAGGGACTGCAGCCAAGATTCTGATTTTCAGGATGCCCCAGAAACAGCCTCCTCCCTGCCTGCTGTAGTGTCAGCCCTAGTCTCTCCCCTACCACTGTCTGAGCTTGAACTGGTAGAGCCTGAAATGAGAAAGAAAGAGGCAAGGGAGCGCTGTGCTGCCAGCAGCTGCTAGGCAGCAGCCCACCCCAGCCCCTTCCCTCCATAGCAGCTTCAGCTCCAAATCCAGCCCTGAGCTCCCATCAACCTTAATCTGGCCTTGGTACTTAGCGCAGTGTTGAAGATCCAGTAGGGATACTTGTTTACCAAAATGGTGACACTGGGTATAAACAGACAGACTGCAGCTCTGGGGGCAGCAGTGCCAGCCCGCTTCACCCCCAGGCTGGCCGGTCCATCTGAAGGCGGCCCGCCAAATGTGGAGGCGGAGGGGTCTGAGCCTGCTCCAGGGAAGCGTCACTTGTGGCGCTCTGGAACATTCTGGAGCACCGCCAATGGGACAGGCCGGCCAAACCCAGTGCACCAGCCTGGAGTGGAGCTGCTGTCCATCTGCTCAGCGGACCCATGCTGCAGCTCCACTCCCAGCCAGCTGTTGCCCTGGCAACAGTCCATAGAGTTGTGGGTGCCAGTCTAGAGCGTTGGGCGATCTCCCCACAGTTCTACGAACTGTGGCCAGGGGAACCTACTGGGTCCATCTAAAGTGGACCCATGTGGGGCTGGGAGTAGGAAGATGCAGGAATGCACCTCCAGAGCAGCTCTGGGTGTGGGCTGCCTCCATGTCCATCTAAAAACACCCATTGAAGTACTCCCCAATTACTAAGTGGATGCTAGTTATTTCAATGGGATACACAGGGTGTGTTCTTCATAGTTTAGAGTTAGCATCATATATTTTGCAAGCTAATAGCCTTGGGCTTGTTCAGGTGTGATGTGCTATATAACTACCTAGTAGCTGTCCAGTAGCACTGGAGCACTGTAGTAACTCTTCGGCCTGTAATAGTGACAGGCAGCTACTAAAAATAGCAAAGAGGCAGAGCTACCTTATCGTAGCTGCTACCATTTCTGAATGCTATGTGAAGAAAAAACAATAACCCACCCATCTACTCTCCTTCAGCTATCCTTCAACCCTCTGTAGGGAATGTCAGTGACCCCACAAACATCCCTAGAATTCAGTTTGCTCACAGTTAAGAGTCTGAATCATGGAATTCAAGAGCAAAGTTGATCTCAGGATACAGCACAGGACGGTGAGAGGAGGCGGCTGTGGGTTGGGGCGGGGGATGGGGAGGCAGGCAGAGGGGGTTAGGGAGCCTATTGTCATGTAGAAGCAAAGCACCCCCCACCCACTAAACACCCCTAGCTCTTGGCACCACACCTCTGCTGGAGAGATGTCTCAAAGTGTGAGTGTGCATTTCAGTCACCCCAAACAGCTTCATCTCTAAATCGTGAGATGCAGGGTAGTGAGGAGTGAACTACTAGGGAAAGGGTGGGCAAAGTTCCCCACCTGAAGAGTTGCATGCCAAAATCTTCAGATGCCCAAGAGCCTCAAGACATCTGTGCATGCATTTCACGTGCGTTGTGCACACAGACCTCTCCTGATTCATGATTATCTGGCAGAATCAGTGCTCTCCAGTCCTGCTGCTGACTCTCACTCTCTCTGTGAGGAGAAGCAGCAGAGGCAGTTCAACTGCTGAGGCTTGGGTACAATGAAGTAACACCCAAGAACATTAAGGCAGCGCAGGGCCCAGGACCATCCCTGGCTGTGAACTGCACTTGAACTGTCCAAGAGCCACATATAGCTCCCAAACTACAGCTTGACCACCCCTGTACTAGAGTAAGTACAGACACATAGAAACTTTCCCCTCATTAACAATATCATGTCTAAACATAGACACAGAGATAATTCTCTTTAAGGACTTTTTTCCCCTTTCAGTCCCAAGGCATTTGTAAACCAATGTAGGTCACAGATAGGGTGATGTCACCCAGGAGAGAAAATGGTCCCTGCTGGACCAGAGGCAATCACAGTGAAAAGGGAGGGCAAGAGGAGGGCATAGCTGCTGCCTTTATCAGGCTAAATATTTCAAACCAATGGACACTGCTCTTTCCTTCCTTGGTGATGGGTATGAACGTGATGAAATTTGTACCATGTGAGCAGGCAGGACACAAAAATATCTGTTAGAAACAAGTACACACCTCACTGACAATGCCAGTAAACAGAGTCCTGTGTATTCTGCAAAATTTACTTTTACAAATTCTGCATCCAGGAAACACAGATTCTGTGAGTGGAGAATTCAGATTCTGCAAGCAAAATAAATCACGTACATTAACTAAATCTTGAAAATTATCAAACCTTTGAATGCAAATGACTTTGTCTGCATTTCACTCTGTCAATTTTGGACACCTCATGTCTTAAAAATACAAAATATCACAGACTTCTCAGCTGGAGGCTTTTCTCTCCAGCAGAGGATCATGGGCTGTGGCAGAGGGCTGTACTGTCCCAGAATATATGCAAATGTCTCACAGTGCCGGCATCCCATTGGATATCTTACTGTGCTCCCCTTTCAGGTTGTAATTCTGCAATGCCAGAGACAAGTTCTACAGCAATTTGGCCAAAATGTCTATGATTGCAGCCGGCGAGAATTCACGAGGTCCTGGCAATAGCAGGATAAAGCGTGTGGGGAGAGTTTAGACATGGAAGTATGTGCATAGCTGCACAGAGGGAACAGCTGCTGCAGCAGATGCACAGTCCCAAAGGAGAATCCTACAGTAATGTCATCATTGCTGAATTTGACCTGTGCAATGCACACCCTTTAACAAACTGCAAAGGGCATATCTTGTCTCCCAAGGCTGCAGCTGGACCCAATAGCATCACATCAGTGAAGGCAGCAGAAAGCAAAGAGCAACATCTGCATCAGAAGCCTACGTTTGGTGTAGCTGGCAGGATGCCAGGGCTGAGGAAATGAGACTGTGTCCAGTGGGCAAGGAAGGACTCTACTATTATAGGACAGCCCCAGTCCAGCTGCCTGAGCACTCTACTCTTCCTGCCTTGTGTAAGGAGTGCTTTTCATTCTGCTTTTATTCTTAAAACAAACAAACAGGAGAAAACACCCTTAAATAACAAAACAACTCCCCCCCCCTTTTTGTTTCTTTTTTGCTAAACCAAGCACTTAATGTGCAGTTTTGCCCTGAAAAGTGTCCTTCTCTTGCAAGATCTCTGAAATCAATAAGACATTTTCCATTGGTTTCAAGGGTCCTTACATCAGGCCATGAGAATGACAAACCTGCTCCGTTTACAAGAAGGATGGTGAATGTCCAGCACTAGGAGCCAAGTGCTCCCCACAGCTAGCAATCATTTGGTCCCTTTCTAGTCCCCGGATCTGGCCTCTGGGCAGGGTAAGGGAGCAGAGCTAAGGGCATGCACACAAGGAGAGGGACAGATCGATTGCACTGATCTAGGATCTGGATCCTTCTCTTCCTGAGCACACCCCTCAAGCACTTCCACCCTCAACTTCTATGTAGCCTTTGAAGCTTGTACTAATTTTCAAAGTGGCCCCTGAAAGGGGATAGATTCTCTCTCTCACACACACGGACACAGAAACACCCCCCCCCCCCTTCTATTTACAAGGAGAAGGGGCTCAGTACAGCTGGGCAGGGCACAACTGGAATTTTGTGAAGGGGTGACCTCGGCCCTGATGCCCACAAGTCCAACCCTCAGATGCACCTCACTCTGTCTTTCCCTTCCCTTCCCAAGCACAGGCACGGGCAGCAGTTCTGCCAGGGCATTTGTGGAAGGGGCTTACAGGATTGAGACGCAGCACCTCTTTCAGGCCCTGTTGCTGCTGCTGTTATTTTGCAAGGACCTGCTTCTCCACTGCTGGATGCAGCTCCGTCTCTCCTCTGACAGGACTGAGGTTAGGGGATGCTGTAGATGGGCAGGGATGGTGCTGCTGTTGCCCCCCACTCCCCATCAGCTGACCAGCAGTAAGAGAGTTTTGCTACCGACTAGGTGATTGCCAGTGGCAGCAACGCCAGTTCCATCCTCCTTCAGACATAATCCAGTTCTGATCAAGGGCTTGCAAGGGAGAACTGGGAACAGGGGCTGATGGGCCAGTGGAACTGGCTGGCCTGACAGGGCAGCTCTAGCCCCTCTATACTCACTAGTTGCCCCATGCTCCTCAGGTCAAGGGGTGGGACTTCCAGGGCAGTCTTGAGCCCTGGGACCTCTTTATCCCTTTATAAAAAAAGCACTGGTCTCTGCCCCACGCTTTCTTGCCGTTGCCAGGCCTTGGGTTCATGGGTGGGGGGGATGGGAAGAGGAAGCGTGAAAGGAAGGGACCAAAGGCAGCAAGGTAAATGTGGGGGCCGTCAAAGCCGCTGTACCTTTTGCTCCATTCCCCTCCGCTCATTACCCTGGTTCTGGGTCCTTTCGCTGTCACTGCTCCTGTCAATGCTGCTTTCTCTCTCTCCCATTTTCCTCCTGTCAGGGCCTGTCTTTGGTCCAAAGCGTAAGAGGTGGGAAAGGAGAGTGCTTGGCAGCAGAGAGGTGGGAGGGTGATAGAAAGGAAGTCCAAGCTCTTGCTGCTGCGTTTTGGCCCCATGGTGTGATTATGGCCAAGGGGAAGTTTCCCCCCACCCCACTCTCCTCTCCAGCCTCTGCTTGGGTGACATCCCAGGAGATGAAGAGACTATTCATAGCTCCTTTTGCCTTTATTCCATGAGAATTTGTGTTGCAAACTGGCCTAGTTTTTATTATTCCTCCCATGAATTTATTTTTTATTTAGTTATTTTGTTTGTTTCATGAAAACAAATAGCAGCTTGTGGGTGATCTCTGTATTGATGTGCTGTTCGTTTTTGATACTAGGATCAATTATTATTAAGGGGACACACACACAGAGGGTGTAAACAAATGTGCAGTTAGCCGACTGGAATCCATGTTCAGTCCGTGTAGGCATCATGGACCCGCCACTCACAGGTTTAGTGTGTAGACCCTAATAAATCTATGGGATGAACATGCCACCCAGCGGTTCCTTTCTTCTGGGTTATTATAACTCTGGGAGGACACATGACCAACAGTGCCCAATAATGTCTGTTTGATCTGTTTAAAGCATTTGGCGTGTGGGCTGCACAGTTTGAGAGAGTTCGAGAGGTGTTGAAAGTATTTGGTGTGTAGTGTACAGACTTCTAAAGGTCCAAGAGGCTAGAGTTCATGGACACTGGGACTGCAGTCATGGATCCCGAGACCTTGAGGGTTTTGCTCCAGCTCTTCAATACTGTAGCAGAGCAGAAGCTGCAAGAAATCCATTGTTGGATCAATGAGACTGTAAGCCAGAGACAGACTCTTGCTTGAGTTGTGGCTGGGGTATTGTGGAGCATCTGAAGCCAGAGGTGGGCTTTCAGTGAAGGGGTTTCCAAACTGTATCGGACTGTCTGATGGCAGCCATATCACCATCATATGCCCAGGTGTCATAGACTTCACCTCCTCCAGCGACAACAGACCTTGCTGGAGAGCATGGAAGTCCTGCAAGAGATGCTGAGGTGTACTGATAGCCTCCTCTCAGAAGTCGCGGCTTCACTCACCCATGCCATGTGCCTGGATGTACCCACTGAGATTATTTTTTATTCTGTTTAGGTTTCTTTTATTATATTTTATGTAAATTTCTGGTTTTGTCCGTGGCAAAAGCTAGTACTGAATAAACTTGAAACTTGAAACTACCCACCGAGAGGCTGGTGTGGGTGACAAAAGCACAGACTGGTGGGAGAATGTGCTGTCCTCATCGGGAGATGAGTGAGTCAAAAACTTCAGGATGCCCTGTCACCTCGTCCATCAGATAGCAGAGATCCTAAGGCCACAACTGGAGAAGGACAGCATGGTTATGTGGGAACCCATCCCCTTGGAGAAGTGTGGCCAGGAACAGCAGCTGAAGAGTGCTGAGAGCAGCTGCTGCTGCCACTGCCACCTCCACTCTCCTGCCCCACTTCTCCCAGTGCAGAATTTCCAGCCTGTGCTGGGGAGATGCGGGGCAGGAGATTCCACAGGGGGAGGGGGGATGAATAAACCCTTGAGGCTTCCCCTCCCCACTGCTGCATTGGGTGGGAGGGGCTGCCAGGACTCACCCCCTGCCTCCTCAGTAGGGCAAATAAACACACTTAGCAGTGGAGGTGGCAGCAGCAGCAGCTCCACTCAGCACTCTTCAACTGCTCCTTCTGGTCACTTCCTGGTCCCTCTTAAAAGGGCCTCTCAGAGCAGCACAGCCAGATTATGCCATCCAGCTGTGTTGCTTTGGAAGGCCCTGTTGGGAGGGGCCAGGAAGCGGCCAGAAGAGCAGCCGAAGAGCGCTGAGAGGAGCTGCTGCCGCTGCTGCCTCCACTGCTAAATGTGCTTATTTGTCCAGCTGAGGAGGGTGGGGATGGCGGAGGCAAGCCCTGGCATGCCCCTACCCAACGCAGTCTGGAGGGAGGGGAAGCCAGTCAGTGCTGCTGCTGCCACTAGGTTTGTTTATTTGCCCAACTGAGGAGGGTGGGGTGAGCCCTGGCAGCCCCTCCCACTCAATGCAGCCAGGGGGTGGGGGAGAGGGGAAGCTGGCCCTGCGCTGCATCTGGGAGGCTGGGGAGCCCAGCATGGTGAGGCACAGAATCAGGCCCCAAGCCTCCCAGACTCCCGTGGAATATTTAAAACAATTATCAGGGTCCTGACTATCTCAACCACAAGGGGTTCTTCTCTGTGGTTCTCCAATCTGTGAGGTACCACCATGCTTGTTTCATAGATGTGCTGGCCGGGAGGTCAGGGAAGAACTACAGCATCCGCATATTCCTCCAGTCCCCCTTCTTTGGGTGTATGTACACTGGGGACTTTGGACACTCCATGCAAACATGCATGGGGGAGGGGGTGTGCTCATGCAGCATGTGGTTCTGGGGGACCCTGTCTACTCACTCAAGCCATGGCTCATGAAAACATACAGCAATAACTGCACCCTAGAGCAAATCTACTTCAACGCTACCCACTCTGTTGTTGAGAGAGCTTTCTGACTTTTAAAGCAGAGGTGGAGATCAACTGCAGCCAGAATTGATTTCATTCTAGAGACTGTACCATTTCTAATTACTGCCGCCAATGTTCTGCATAACATCTGTTGGGCAACGTTGGAGACCCCCATGCCAGTGAGCTCCAAGGAACCAGTGCCATTGTTCAGGAATCAGCTCAATAGAGGGTGTTTTAGTCGAGACGCACCCACGCAGCTCCACTCAACCCCCATGCACCGACCCCTCATGTGAAAGTGGTGTGAGTGGAGGCACACTCCTGTGACCCATGCAGCACCCACTCATGGAGCATCAGAGAAAAAGGTGGAGTGCCCTGTGCAGGGGAAGGCAAATCAGTGAATGGGGACAGGCATCCACACATTCCTGGCTCATTTGAACAGGGCGACCACCCACACCAGTGAGCAAGTGACCTGGAAACATGAAGAATCACTGCTGTGATGGCCAGAGCGGCACAGTGGCTGCCCGTTGATGGACATCCCTCCCCCCCATCCCACCCACAGCCCAAACGGCAGTCTTTAAATGACATGCACGTGAAAGACAAACCCGTGCTGGCCACATAGACATTCACAGTCCCGTAGAATGGAGGAATCAGTCAGAGCCATGGAGGACAGCAGTTCTCTCAGCCAGATAAGCGCACGGCCCACCAGTGCAGGGTGGGGACTGTTGCTGGATGAAACAGCTGCAGAGAGTGGAAAAGGTGACAGCTGACTGTTACGTAGTCTCTTGACAGGCAAGTACCAGCACAGCGGCCACTGCGAGCTCCAAGCACATCCTCGTGGGCCCTAGCTGCGTGCATCACACCCCCCCACAGCCCAGACACCTAAGGGCATGCCCTGGTCCGATGCTGAGACCAGGGCTTTCATCAGCCTGTGGGGGGAAACGAGCATGCAACATAAGAAATAAAGTATAAGAAATAAAATAAATAAATAATTAAATAAGCTCGCGAGAAGTTACCGACATGAATTGGGATACCAAGCCATCTCCGAGCAGCTGATGTACAACAGGGACATGTCCCAGTGATGGCAGCAGGCAAAGGACTTGAGGAATGGATACAAGTTGGTCCACAATCAGAACATCAAGTCCAGCCATGCCGGGTGTGCAGAGCCATATAACGAGGAACTAGACAGGAAGATTGCATGGACAGGAAGATTGTTGCTTCCCGCCTTTGTGGGAAAGCCTTTGCCAGGGGGAAAAAGTGGACCCCCCCACTCCCCCCAACCATGAACCAGCTGGCTGATCTCCAATTGAAAATCCCCCTCCCAAAAGTGCGCCTGGTGAGGAAGGCCATGCAGACCCCATCCTGGAACTGGGACCATCCCCTTGAGCCATTGGGGGTGCAGGAGGAGGAGGATCAGGACGCGAAGATCTCTGAAGTGGGGGAACCTGTCTAGGGAAGAAGGAGAGGCAGAATGGGGAAGGTGGCTGAGGGTGGCTTCCGGGGAACTGGGAATGTGTGCCCTAACGTTCCCCCATATTGTTCTTACAGTTGGCACCCAGAACATTGAGGGTGAGGAGCAGCCCCAGACAGGCACAGTAAGTGGACGGGGGGAATGGATGCTACGGAGGTGGGACAACTCTGGGTTGGGACACACAACACCAAGGAGGTGGGCATGGGTGAGATAAGCAAAAGGACCAACCATACAAAGCAGGGGTAGAATGGCACAGGTACTCCACCCCTATATGCAGGGACCCGAGTTGACTGCATTGCTGCAATTTGCAGTGATTTTTGCAGAATCAGCCAATCCTCGCAGAAACAGCCAATCCTCGCAGTGCCATGCTGAAATTGCCATGACACTGCAATGGGGGCTGTCTGCAAGATCTTTAAATCCTGGCTCAGGCATAAACTGACCCCAAAATAAAACTGCTGCTGCAGCTGTCGTCTGTCTGGGAGGTGTGACCATGACCCAAAGGTAAACAGGCCCCATGGAGATGAATTGTGGGTGGGTGGGGTCTGTTTGGATGCTGTCTCTTATACACATCTAGATGTGTATAAGAGACAGATGCATAGTTATGCAAATCAAGTCAATTATGCAAATATTAATGCTCATGGTGAATTTGCAGAATTTGGCTTCACCAGATGCAGAATTTAAGATTTTTTGGTGCAGTGAACTCGGGTCCCTGCCTATATGCCACAGAGACATGTATCAGCAAATGAACAGTAAGGAAAGCCCCATGAGGACCCATGCATGAGGAAAACAGACAGTGAAACCAGGGGTACCCTATGAATCTACACAGGCCCCCCCAAAGACATCACAGGAACCCCAGGCTGCAAGGGCACATAGACCTGGCATTATGACAGCAGATTCTCCTGTTGGAACGGCATGGAGAACCCCATGTAATGCAAGCCAGTCAACTGTCCCTTCTTAGCTGCAGCACTCCCACTGAACAGGGTGTGTGGTTCATATGTATGTGGGGTAAATGTGAACTAACGGCTCTCTCCATTCCCTTCCCATAGGTGTGGAACCTGCACAGTGCGGACAGCCCTGACCAGCCACACCGACGTTCGCAGGTATCCGGTGGAACTGGCAGCAGAGGGCACGAAACAGGCAGCACAGGATGGAAATGGCAAGGGAGCTGATGAAGAAAAAGGTATGGGACCTGGACCTGGGAAACCAGGGTTTTAATCCTGTCCTAGCCATGAACTCACGGAGTGGCCTTGGGCAAGTCACAACCTCTCAGCCTCAGTTCCACACCTACAAAATGGGAATATTATTGTGTGCCTGTGTCCCCTCACCCTTGTCCATCTTAGATTGTAAGTCCACCATGACCGGGCAGAGACCCGTCTGTAACTGTAAAGTGCTGCGTACGCCTAATAGCACTATAGAAATGTGTAGAAAAAAACTGGCACCATGACTGGTTGCTTGGGGTGGACAGAGAGGGGAGGGGACCAGAGGGAGCTTGGCTGACACCAAACCTGGATTCCAAAATGTTTGTAAAATGTATGTAAAATCATGGTTGCCTGGGCTTCGCAGAGAATGGAGGGGTGTTTGTCACAGAGTGTGAGGGAAAAGGGAGGGCCTGGTTGCCTGGAGTGAGCAGAGAGGGAGGCACAAGGCAGGACGGGCCAGTCAGTGTTGTTCCCCAGGACTAATGTTATTTTTACATAAAATAAAATATATTTACATAAAATAAAAATAAAAAAATAAAAAAGCCAAGGCCTACTTGCCCAGGGTGGGCAGAGACGGGGTGGGGGAGACCAAGGGTCCAGGCTGGCTCCCCCTGGCCAGGGCCTGGTTTGACAGGGCAGACAGAGAAGAGCTCAGGGTGGGCAGAGAAGGGAGGGGGCTTCAGGAAGATGGGGAGATCCATGCACCCCCGATAGTTGAGGGGGGGTTTCATAGGTAGGGTGACCAGATACGCAAATTTTAGAGGACACTTATGAGAAATACAGGTTGGAGGGCTGCACTCGAGCCAGTGTAACTGTGCAACTTGTATTTCTCGTGTCTTCTAAAGTTTGCATATCTGGCCAGCCTATTCATAGGTGCCTTCCTACACAAAAGATGGGGAAATTGAATCTGTCCCATCTCCCCCTTAACATTGCACCCAGGGGTACAGGCAGAAGTGAAAGGGTGGGGGCTCCATAGTCACCCTGGGGCCAGGGGGGATGGGTAGAGGGCAGGTAGCACGGTTGCTTTTATAGCACCTACACTAAAGAGAAAGGTGCATGCAGAAAAGGAGGATAGCACCTGGAGCTGGGGCTAAAAGGCTTAGGGCTGACTGACCAACAAGCTGAAGTTAGGAGCTAATCAGACAAACCAGATTGAGAGGGCAGTCTGCAAGGGGGAAGTAAGGAAGACAAATGCAAGGGGAGCTGTGACACCATAAAGAGTCAGAAAGCTACTTGACGACTTGAGAGGCTTGGAATCTGAGAGGAGGGACACCATAGAAACCCCGCAGACATCTGACAGAGTTGTCAAGCTACGCTCGAATACCCAGGTGGGGTCTAGCCTTGATTTGGACTCAGGAGGAGCTTATTGTTGAATTCTTTAAAGAGAGTGCTGAGCCTAGGGTGGCCAGATATGCAAATTTTAGAGGAGACATGAGAAATACAGGTTGCCGGGCTGCACTGGAACTATGCAATTTGTATTGTATTTCTCATAAGTCTCCTCTAAAATTTGCATATCTGGCCACCCTAGCTGAGCCCCACTGATGGGAAGCGCAAATATCTTGGTGGCGAAAGGCTGGCAGTAGGGGCAGAGGAAACCAGAATTCCCTAGGCTCCTGAAGAAGAACCTGAGAATACTTGTCTTTCCCATCTTGAAGCCTTTGAGTAAACTTCAATCCCCTCCAGGTGCATTCCCTTACCACTAGGTGCCAATGCAGGCCCCGCAACATGTATTTTTCATAAGTGTTCCTTAAAAATTTGCATAGGTGGCAACCCTACTTACCACTCTCCTTGGCTGGGGAAAAACCTCCACTGAAGAAAGGGAGGCTCTCGATCTGGAGCCGTGTCCATGTCAACCTGTGCTGGCTCTGGGGTGGGGACGGACATGGAGAGATGCAGGGCCAGCCTTACTGCGGGGTGGCTCGGGACGGCTGCCCCAGGCCCTGGTCCTGGGGGCCCCTGTACTTGGGACCCCCAGCTCCCGGCCTGATAGTGGCTGGGAGCTGGGGACCCCGAGTGCGGGGCCCCCCAAGTCTCGGCCAGGGAGTGAGGGAGAGGCGGGGCCTCTGCCTCTCACTCCCTGGGCCGAGTCCGAGACAGGCAGCGGAGGGAGCCAGCAAGAGAGAGGGAGAGGCAAAGGTCCTGCCTCTTCCTTACTCCATGCCGCCCCCCCCCCCCC
>QEPC01006195.1:515605-527086 GCA_003113815.1 Sphenodon punctatus
CCCCCCCCCGATGCCTGTCAGTCTCGGCCAGGGGGAATGTGGGAGAGGCAGGGCCTCTGCCTCTCCCTCATTCCCCCTGGCCAAGACAGGCAGTGGAGGGGGCCAGCGTCAGCGTCTGTGCCCCCCCTCCGCTTGCCTGTTAGTCTCGGCCAGGGGAAATGTGGGAGAGACGGGGCCTCTGTCTCTCTCTCACTCCCCCTGGCTGACACTGACAGACAGCAGTCCCGCCTCTCCCACAGTCCCTGGCAACTTCCGGTGGTGGCAGGTGGCGCGGCTGCAGATTTAATCTCCTGCTGCTGTGCCCGCCTGAGCCTGACACAGGGAGCCGGCGAGCGGGCCCAGCGTGGGGCCCAAGATGGCGACGCCACACCAACGGATGGGGTAAGTGCCCCTGAAATGTCTGGGTTTGGGGATGGGTGGAGGGGAGTGCCCCTCCACCCGTCTCCAAGCCCAGGCCTGGGAAGTGCCCTCTGAGCCAGGGAGTGCCCCTAGGCCTGCCGGCAGCTGCATGCAATCTAGCAGACATGTGGGGGGGTGTTACCCCAGATTAGCCTCCACAATGGGCCATGATTTCCTTGAAGATGCCATGAATGTTTTGTGGGGGGTGGCCACATGGCAGGTGTGGGCTGACATCTGGCAGCCAGGTAATAAATGAGCAGGTGAACATGTGGTGGGTGCGGACTAATGTCTCGTTTGTTTTCACCCACAGCGATTACCTAAGCTTTCTTCCCATAGTAAACCAGACTAAAAACGGATGTTAGATTAAGTCATAAGGGACTTCGATCAGGACTCATCTACACGATGTGGTATCATAGGCAAAGGGTGAGATTTCAACATATGTTAGGTAATGTTCATGTACAGAGACTACCAAGTGTTATGAGTCAGCTAACCTTACACCCTGCAAAAGGCTAGCTAACATGCATTTAAAAATGCATTCACTTACCTGTCAACATGGTCATTTAACATGTTTTCACCAAAAAGTTTGGGCTATCTCCTTTAAAGTTGCTTCCTTTACCATGTTCTAACTTATTCTACAGATGGATGGGAGAAAGTGGGAACAGTTAGAATTTTTATGTAGCACTTTCAGGATTCAAACTGCCTTTATAATCCTTATCTAGTTCACCCTCAAAGCAAATCTGTTGGATAGGGTTACTGCCTCTCGCAAAATGCCCGGACACTCCCATAAGCCAAATGGGAGTGTCAGGGTCATTTCTGTGAGAGGGGGGACCCCTACCATGGAGTAGGTCATTATTATTCCCATTTTACAAAAAGGAAGCTGAGGTTCATTAATAGCAATTTTCCCACAGCCACCCAGCAAGTTCATGGTTGAGACAGGATTTGATCCTTGCTTTCCCCGGTCCAAATCCAATACCTTATCTGCTAGGCTACGCTGGTTCTGCTTTTAATGCCATTTCGTTTGTGAGACATCACAGCTAGAAAAATTATACTGTTATAATACTAAGCTGGGGTAAAAAAAATTAAATGGATTCCTCATTGCATTCACACAAAGCACTTGTGGAGGTGGGTATCATTTGTATTTATGCAAAGGCACAGCTATAACAGGGACAGGCTGTGCAAGGACCTCCAGGCCTGGGGGCCCACACACCCCGGTGCAGCTGCATCCCCTCCCAGTGGGAGGGGAAGTGTTGGGTGGGCATAGAATCTTCTGCACCAAGGCCCATTCCAACCAAACTATGCCCCTGCATTCATGATCCATTCTAGTACTGTAGGTGCTAACGAATGTGACAGTTGTCTGCTTTGGCCCACGAGCCACCAAACCGTTTGTTGGTGCACTGTCAGATCTTCATCTGGGATTTCTTCCAGGTGATCCTGGACTGCGATTGCAGAGACCTCTGGGCTACCGTAGGTGCGATTGGGCCAAAGCAGGTCACAGCAGGCTATCACGTGTGTTTTAGCTCACTATGGCCTGACCTGGATCAGCTGACTGGATTGGCTCAGATGACTGCACATTCAACTGACTGGATTGGCCCGGATGGCTGCCCTCCCCGGTGGCCTGGCCGCCAGCATGGTTGTTGGCCGTCCCGACCCAGTTGGGACAGGTTGTGATGGCAGCACTCCACCGTTACTTCTGTTAACATCCTGTATCTGGTTTATCTGTCTCTGTACCAAGGTTCTGAAACATGGTCATCCCTATTATGCTGTGTCATTGTTTAAATACTATAGTTGCATAATTCATATCTACATTTCTGTGTCCTGTCACCATGCACCACATTTGTTATCAGAGACAAGTCAATAACAATGGTGTGGATAGACGTTCCAATTGGGAAAGTTATGGATACATCCTGTAATAGCCGCCTTGTAAGACAGAGGCGGGGAGCCCACTGCACTTGAGTCAATTCTAGCCTGTGGTTGTTTTTATTTTGTTCTTTTCCAGTTCCTGGATCTGGCCTGTGGATCCGATCCCTACCCCAGAGCACTGGAAGAGTGAGCTCAGGGGAAAGAAGAAGAGATGAGGGCATGCATTCAAGGACAGGAGTTAGATCCATGGCATAGGTCTACAATCTGGACCCTCCTTCTTCTTTCTCCATCCTATGTGGCCCCTGCCCCCAACTCCTATGTAGCCTGTGGAGCTTGTACTTATTTTCAAAGTGGTCTGTGGGAGGGGAAAGGTTCCCCTCCCCTGATGGAATGGATTTGGGCATGGAGCAGGAAGCAAGCAGTCCCTTTGGAGCTATGTACTGAGAAGTAGTCTGTGCACAACAATGTATTTACTTGTCTTAGTTCACTGGTTTCTAGTTTTCTGTCAGTCATCACCACTTATTTATTTATTTATTTATTTATTTATTCACATTTTTATTCTGCCCTTCCCTTATCACAATCACTTAGCAGAGTAGTTGTTTTGTGGTACACTATACACATGGGGTCCTGGGAAGATGTGATTGCATTTCCCTAAGACTTAGAGCCTCCTATAGCAGTGCTCTGAGGCATCCGCCCCTCATCTTTGCCATTGATGAATTATTCATTTTTAACTTCCTTTACTAGTTACAGTGCAGGTGAAAACACAATTCATTTTTAAGGTTCAGTAGAAACGCCCTTATCCAGGCTCTCTAATTTGGATTCTTTCCCCGCTCTCCAATTTGCCTGATGTCCCCCCAACTCTCAGCCACACTGTATGTCACAATAGAACCCCTCTTATCTGGACACCTCTCTAATCTAGACAAAATTGTTTTAGCTAAGAGGGTTTTTATTGTAAATACCTGAGGGCAGGCCTACTATGGACACCTCCAACGTGGCATAGCTTCATCTTCACAACCTGGGTCTTCTGATATGGACAGTCAGACAGTTCTGCTCTGCTGCAGAGTAATAACAGTTCTGGAAAAATCAAGCAAGGAAAGCACAACCTCCTGCTTCTGCTTCTTCCTGAAAGGAGTTTTATTTCATCATAAAATCAGTTTCACTTGCATGTGTGAAATTTATTTTCAGTTCCCCTTCATGTGAGCATAACGTACTGCACATGAGTGTTTGTAAAAAGCAAGTAGAACATAAATTGAAATTCAGTTTCTGATTTGCCAATCTTCATGAATATTTTTGTCCACTTATTCTTATAAGCAATAATAAGAACTCAACCTAGCAGCGTACAGTTAACAATTTTGCTGACAGTGTGTGTGAGTCAGAGAAGAATCATGTGTACTTTCCAATAGCTGTATTGTCTGCAGTGACAAAAGGGATAAAAACTAATCCACCTCTCCCCACCCTTTATTATTAGGAAAAGCAAATATGAACCTGAACACACACACACAGGGAGAAGATAGGACAATTTCCTTCGTCATGCAGCTAGTCGTTGAATCAGGAGCAACCCCATATGATTTCCTCATGTGTAGATAAATATACTGAGTAATCTTAAAAGATTTGGCAAAGCACTTGACCAAATATTAGCTCCATGTGAAATGTTCTAGAATGTTGGGAAGAAATGAAACTTGAACGCTAAGGGTGAAGGATACAGTCTTGAAGCCTCTGGCATCAGGACTCTCACTGAAATCTCTGTTGAAAATTGAAGCCATTGGGGAGATTGGATAAGTAGTTCTTGGCCTGAAGGTTGTGATCCTAAACACATTCAAATACTGCCAGCTCAAGTGTGTTTTGGATTAGAGCTTTAGGCCTGTGATCCACACAGTGGTTTGTGGATCACAGCCCTAATACATAAAGCCATTCCTAAATTGTTATCTCTGTCAAATCCCTTAAGTGCACTTTGCCCATAATTCAAAACATCCTATTATTTTCCTTCATTAAGCTCCAAGATCAAGAGTGGGAACAGGCCAGTTGGGAAATGGCATGCCCCCAAATTTCTGATCCACCTTGCTTAGAACTTGTGGTTCTATTAAGAGAGTTTTCAAATTATTCAAAACTCAGATGAGTACAACCACAACAATCTAATGAGAGTCGTAGAGCTGTAAGGGAACCAAAGGATCATCTAGTCCAGCCTGCTGCACCAATGCAGGATTCACCATACCCAAACCATCGGTTCAAACTGGATATGTAAGCCCCTCGGGGCAGGATTCTGCCTCCAACTAAAGATTGTTCAGTGCCAGGTTCATTGTTGGTACTATAAATACTTTAAATCAATCAATCAATCAATCAATCAATCAATCAATCCATCATCATCATCATCATCATCATCATCATCATCACGGATACTGGAACTGCATTAAAAACAGATATTTATTCCATACATCATTGTAGCAGGGTGCAGGCTGTTTGGGCACCTGGCACTTTAAGAGTGGATCAAGGGGGGACAGCACCTAGCAGGGTATCGGAGTGGGACCAGCTGGGCTTGGGCGTGGCAAGATCTGCACCTTGGATTGTGCCCAGAAAGCTATAGGTAGACAGTGCAGACTGTAAAGCACACGTGTAATGTGCTTGCGGCAACCCACCCCCGAAAGGAGCCGGGGTGCCGCATTCTGCACCAGCTGCAGGTTCCAGACAGTCACCAAGCACAGCCCCATGTAGAGCGCATTGCTGTAGTCTAGCCTAGAGGTGATGAAAGCATGGATGACAGTGGCCAAATCAGAATCAGAACAAAAGGGATGCAGCCTCCTCATCAGATAGAGCTGGTGAAAAGCACTCCTGGCCACCACCGCAACCTGATAGTCCAGGTACTGGAAAGGCTCCAGAAGCACTCCAAGGCTGCGAACCTGAGTAACCAGAGGGGGCGTGACTCCATCAATAATAGGGGCCCCAATCCTCTCCAGGTCACATGATGGACCAGTCATAATTACTTCAGTCTTATCTGGATTCAGCTTCAATCGATTCACATACATATATGTCTGTGGTGGAGGATATATTGTAAATAAAAGACAGTGTGTAGCTAATTCCCATGAGAGCCTGGGTCTTTGGGGCCAGAGCTGGCAAATCCTGACGCCCACAAGACTCTATAACCCTGTAACAATCATACTGTGCAATTATCCTAGTGTCTTTATTTCTGGAAAGGGATGATTCAGAGATTAAATATCACTCTGAACACCAACATAGGCTATGGTTTCCAAATTATTGTTGTGTCTTGTTAACCAAAGCTTAGAGAAGGCATATGAAGTATTCATATTAAAATCAAGCATAGATTGCAAAGGTAGTAAAAGTTAAATTTTTGGAGAATGCCAGGAAATTTAGGCACCAATCTTCAAGTCGCTTATTGCAAAGAAGTCCCACTGAAATCCTGTTGGCTACTCTGAAGCAAATGGTGTTGAAGACTGCAGCCTTTGGGTCTATTTTTGCCCTCATTGAAGTCCATTGCAAGGTTACCATTGTCCTCAGTAACATAGTATCAGTTCCTTAGAGCAGGACAATATAAAAAATAGGGAGTACTGGCAAAATTCGTAGTGAATTAACTATGATTTGATTGATAATGTTAGGGGTTTTAAAACAGTTTTTTTGCTTTCTGGACATGTATTTGTAGAGGTCAGGAGAATTTGCTATCTATCCACAAGGATTATTTCTCACAACACTTTCATAGCGATTTGTTCTCCACTGTTTTTCACCTGCCCTTTTCTAAAACAATGAAAGTTTGCACAACAGAAATAACCTAAAACACTGTAAAGTCAAAGTAAAAAAACAAAAGATTTTCCTTCAAATGATACAAAGTACTACAAAGCAAATTCCATGCTGGCCTGTGCCTTGTATGCCCGCCTGCTGAAGGTCAGCATGGATTTGATCATACCTTTTTTCTTTCTTTTTTACTGTTATATAAAATATTTGCAAATGGAAAAAACATACGTTCTGTGTTACTCAGGTGACAGATGGCCTTCATCTGATTATTTAAAGCCAAGGGGAATGTGGATTTCCCTATGCAGACAATAGTGTTTGTAATGGCAGTTACTCATACGCTAAGATACACTGTTAAAGTGACTTATCTGTAATGTACATTATGACTAATTTAGCTTGTAAGCAGTTTCATTGTGCTCTCTGTGGTACAAGAATTTTTGGCCGGTTTTCAACATTAAGTCATATTGCATAATTTTTAGATGACACAATCATACCAAGAGAAGATTGGCTAAAGAAAGAAAAAAAATGTTTCCGGAACTGCCTGCTCTTTTGGTATTGGATCTTGCCTTTTGAATTATTACATCTGTAGAAAAGCAATAGAGTTTCTGGACTTTTTGGTGTGGCAAAGAGGATCCTGGATATCTGAGAGGAAGCCAGGCATTGCTCAGAACAAAGGCACCTTTGAGAACCCTAATTGTGTTGAAAGTTTATCTACCTAATTCAGTCTGGGTTGAAGGTTTCTCTCCCCACCCCCCAACCCTTTGTAATACCAATTCTAAGAGCAGAGATGAATAACTGAATGAATATTGCTTGACGTAATTTATGTAGCATTAGAAATTTGCACCACCCTACAAAATTGATTAAACAAAATAAGTAGAAGGGGCTCAGATCTGACAATCTCTGGCTCTAGGAAAACTTGCACCTGGTTTTGTACTTCTCCCAGTAAATGGTTACAAGTGACAGAGCCCCTAGACCTTCCAGACTAGAGGTGATATCCTGGCTGCACAATGGCAAATATTTCTGACCTGGAGTTAGAATTTTACCCAGAGAGTCTGGTCCAATAGCCACTGTGATCAAGAGAAAGATGGAGAGCAGGTGGAGCCCACCCCTGACTAAAAGATTCAACAGAAAGCTTGAGAGAAACCGAGCTTCTAAAAGTGGTTGTGGACACACTGCTGAGCTGGCACAGATGTTAGTTCTGATAGTGGGGAGGACCCTGTTGTATGGGGTTACCCAACCCTTGGAGTATCCAAGCTTTGTCACATCATCTGTGGACAAAGTCCATATTTTCCTGGGTTATCTGAGGTGCCAGAGTGGGTGAGGGTAGCACCAACTTAGAAAGGAGGAGAGGCAAAGAAGCTCCCCCACCCCCTTTCTGATGTAGCTCTGCCCTGTGGAGTGTTGTGCTGTGACAATGCTTCTAAGGAGGTGGGGCCATGACCGAAAGAGTCGGGAGAGTCCCTCAGCATCGCTCCCTTTCAGTGAGACCTGTACCTTTCTGGATCAAACCATCCAAGAAAGTGGCAACCCTACTAGCGTAGGCCTGAGCCAGAGGTCCTGAACCAAGCACTGATAGAAAGGACTGGTTAAGGTTTTTATTTTTATTTATTTATTTAAAAATTGAATATCCCGCTCCCTCCTGCTACAGCAGCTCAGGGCAGCGTACAATATAAAATATAAACAATGCAATATAAACAATGTTAAAGGAAAAAAACCCACAAATATAAAACTATCAATGAGTCATAAAAACCTCCCCCACCCAGCCCAACCAATCCCTCCTACTACCCATCTCCCCCACCAAAAGCCTGGTGGAAAAGTCAAGTTTTACATTGGCGCCTAAAGGAAAGGAGATACGGGGACCGGCAAACCATAAACAGGGTGCAGTGACCAAGAACACCCTCTTCATTGTGGCCCCCTGCCATGTGGGGGACCTCCAAAAGGGCACCGCCAACCGCAGAGGTCGAGGTGGTCCCATAGGTTGGTTGGACCCAGACCGTGTAGGGCTTTATAGGTCAATACCAACACCTCGAATCGGGCCTGGAAGGCTATAGGCAGTCAGTGCAGTAAACGGAGCACCGGTGTTATGCGCTCCCGGTGGCACGTCTCCATAAGGAGGCGGGCCGCTGCATTCTGCACCAGCTGCAGCCTCCGGACCATTACCAAGGGTAGCCTCAGTAATCAAACCTAGAGGTGATGAAGGCATGGATGATGGTGGCCATGTGGCAGTCTGAGATATAAGGTCATAATCGTCATACCAGGTGTAATTTACAAAATGTGCTGCTAGCCACAGCCACCATCTGGACATCCATGCGGAGCTGTGTTTTGAGGAGCACTCCCAGGCTGCATACCTGAGGAACCAGGGCAGGGCGTACTCCATCAATGATGGGGGTCTCCACTCCCTCGGCCCTCCCCACCAACATCACCTCTGTTTTCTTGGAATTCAACTTTAGGCAGCTTGCCTCATCCAGTCCCCCACAGCTGCCAGACATTGAGTAAGCAACGAGACTGCCAGGTCTGAGTCTGCTGAAAATGAGAGGTAGAGTTGGGTGTCATCAGCATATTGATGACACCGCATTCCAAATCCTCTCACGACCTCACCCAACGGCTGCATTTACATGTTGAACAGGAGAGGGAACGGAATAGAACCCTGTGGGACCCCATACATGAAATCCCAGGGAGATGAAGGACAGTCTTCCAAGAACCCACGGTAAGTTCTTCCAGTCAGGAATTAGCAGAACCATTCAAGAACAATTCCTCCCACCCCAGCACAATCCCACACACAAGTCACCAACATCTCATGGTCAACGGTATCAAAAGCAGTTGACAGATCCAATAAGACCAATAAGGTTGATTGGCCTTGATCTAATGCACGGTGCAGGTCATCGACTAAGGCCACAAGCGGAGTCTCAATGCCATAACCCGAACAAAAGCCAGACTGTGAGGGATCCAGATAACCAACATGATTGAGATGATCCTGAAGCTGCTGAGCCACCACCCGTTCAATAACCGTCCCTAAAAAGTGAAGGTAAGAGACAGGCTGACAGCTGGCCAGGGCATCAGTGTCAAGTGACAGTTTTTTGAGCAAGGGTCACACCACGGCCTCCTTAAGAGACCCCAGGACTCTGCCTTCCCAAAGGGAGGTGTTGACTACCCATGCCAGCACCGGCCCTATTGTCTCCCTGGTGGCCTTAACCAACCAGGATGGGCAGGGATCTAATTCACAAGTTGTGGCTCTAACAGCTCCCAGGACATCCCCACATTGGCAGGGGTCACCAATTGAAATTGATCCCACAAAATAGGACAAGCCGGGGCATTCATAACCTCTGGTTCCCCCACTGATCAAATGCAGTGGTGAAGTCATGGTGAATGCGAGATATTTTGTCCATGAAAAAATCAATAAACCTATCACAATGGGCCTGGGAAATTTTCACTTCCAGGTGGAGAACTCCTTCAACACCCCGAATAGCTCTGCTGGGTGAGATTTTGTGGACACTATGATAGCAGCAAAAAAAAAACTTCTTTGCTGCCCACATAGCCACAGCATAGACTTTCAAACTAGCTCTATGCCGAAATCTGTCATCTTCAGCATGAGTATGATGCCACCATTACTCTAACCACCTCCCTTCTTGCTTTAACCACTGCAGGTCCGTCCTCCATGAACCATTGAGATCTGCAGTTCCGATGTTTAGGAAATGGACGCCTGGAAGCCACCCTGTCAATGGCCTCAGATAACCAAGTATTCAAAAAAATAACAAGGTCATCAAGCGGGCGGACATCGAGATCAGAGGGTAATTTCCCCCAGAGCATTCTGGAACCGCTCCAGGTTCTTAAGTCTCTGGGGGCGAACCAACTGAGCTGGTTCTACACCTTACCGGGGGCAGACATGCACCGGAACTGGGTCCGGAGGAGATAATGATCCGTCCATGACAAGGACATTCTCTCCACATCCCCCACTAACGGATCCCCCACTTCTAGGCCTGTGCAGAAAACCAAATTCAGAGTGTGACCACCATCATGTGTCGGGCCATTTACCATTTGAGACATTCTCATGGTTGTCATGGCAGCCATAAACTCCTGCTTTTCACCAGAAAGACTGGTGTCGGTGTGTATATTGAAGTTCCCCAGAACCATTGTCCTTGGGGACCTCAAGACCACCTCCGACATCAGCTCAGCTAGAGCATATAGGGATGCTGCTGGAAAGGCAGGTGCACAGTATACCAGCAGCAGCCCCAATCTGCCTCCGACCAAATCAACCACCAGATGGAGGCATTCTATACCTGGTGGATTTTGCACAGGATACCTCCAAATGGACCACTGCTCCTTAAAAACAATGGCTACACTGCCTCCCCGCCACCTCCGTCCCTCTAGCCTCAGTTGATGCTGCACGGAGTACCTGTCCAGAGCAAGATCAGCCAGAATAGGTCCTGACTCAGCATCCAGCCAGGTGTCCGTAAGATCCACAACGTCAGCTGCCTGGTCCAGGATCAACTTCTGGACCATTTAATTAATTAATTTATTTATTTATTTAAACATTTAATACTCCACCCCTCCTGCCACAGACACCCTGGGGCGGCTAACAGCAACAATCAATAAAATACAATAAAACATATAAAAACATCATATAATAAAAATGAGAAAGAAACCCCACACACACACACCTGCCCCCCATCCCCCACCCCATCCACCTCTACCCTTCTCACTTGCCAAATGCCTGATGGAACAGCCAGGTCTTATAATTCCTACAGAAAACCGGGAGGTCTGGGGCCAGATGGGTCCCCACCGGGAGGGAATTCCAAAGGCTCGGCATGGCCACTGAGAACGCCCTATCCTGCGTAGCCCCCCGGGAAACTCGAGGGACCTCCAACAAGGCACCCCCAGATGACCGCAGCGGCCGGTCCAGAACCCAGGGAGTGAGGCGGTCTCACAAATAGGCAGGGCCCAGACTGTGTAAGGCTTCATAGGTCAAAACCAACACTTTGAATCGGGCCCGGAAGACTATTGGCAGCCAGTGCAGACATCGGAACACTGGTGTAATGTGCTCCTGGTGGCCCAGCCCACCAGGAGCCAGGCCACCACATTCTGCACCAGCTGCAGCTTCCAAACCCTCACCATGGGTAGCCCCACGTAGAGCGTGTTACAGTAGTCTAACTGAGAGGTGATAAAAGCATGGATGATCGTGGCCAAATCCGGAACTGAAACCAGCGGCCAAAGCCACCGCACCAGATGTAACTGGCGGAAGGCACTCCTCACCACAGCCTCCACCTGGAGATCCAGGCAGAGCTGCAAATCGAGGAGCACCCCCAGGTTTCACACCTGGGAAGTCAGAGGGGGACAGACCCCCTCAATTGAGGGGGCCGTCACCTCCACCAACTTACCCATTAACATCACCTCCATCTTGTCAGGATTCAGTCGCAGTCGATTAGTCTTCATCCAGTCCCCCACAGCTGCCAAACACTGGGGAAGCACCGAGACAGCCGGGCCTGG
>QEPC01006195.1:548233-569036 GCA_003113815.1 Sphenodon punctatus
TTTTGGCTGGGGCTTTAATTTTTTTTTACATTGCAGCCATTTTTAAATGGCTGCAATGTAAAAAAAACCGGTACCCAGAAATCCGGTACCGGGTCCGGATTACCGGGCCGAATCCGATAATGCCGGTACGCCCGATACCGGCATTATCGGATACCGGATTCTACCGGTTTCCCACCCCTAGTGTATATACAATCATTATAGAAGATGGGAAGCACATCCCACCAGACTGCAGAGGGGACACACATGAGGAGGGGAAACAAGAGGGGAAGTGCATGAGAAGGTGTAAGGGTTACCATGTGAGAATGTGAGCCATGGCATCTGGGCAACTGAGATTCCAGTCATCATTGATGTAGAATGAATATATGAAAAAGACAAGCATATGGGAAGATATATCAGTAGATAGATACACCTAGAGATCAGACATCAGGGGAAGAAGAACACAGTAGGCTGCAAGATATAAGATCATTGACTCTTACTTTGAAGAGAGGGAGGATTGTTTCAAATAATCACCAGAGACTGAGTGGGGCAATGAGAAGATAATCTGTAGAGGTTCAGGTGTGAGTGATTGATTGTTTTAAGACACTCTAGATAAAAGGAGTCAGCAGAAACCATGTAACCTACTTGGAAGCAGGTCTATGAAGTTACAGACCACTGGTCATCCTATAATATGGAGGAATAGAGGAATCAATCAAAGGGAAGAGAATAGTGAGTGGCTGATTTTTAGTAGATTGTATCAAGCAAAGGGCAAATAAGGGTTTGCAATGGTGTTAATGATGCTTTTTTGATAATGCCCTAGACTCTTGGCTGGTGGTATGCTTTGAACAGCCTGTGTCACTGTATGTTATGCCAGTGAGCATTGGGGAGATTCAAGCTGATACAAATTGGGACATGAGATTACACTCGGTAGGTAAAGACCAACATATGGGGGTTGGGAGAGAAATAAGTCCTGTGATTTTGGGGGTTCTTTCCTCCTTCCCCCCCCCCTTTGCCCCTTTGCTTTAGAAGGGGGATGATGGTAATACAGCCTAACAATTCTCTTCTTAATTCTTCCCTCCTGGTGTCTGTTTTGTACCCCCATATCTACTATGTTCCCTTTCCTGTTGTAAAATTGCATATGATTATGCCCTCTCTTTATTCTATTTACTTCTATTTATGTGGTATGTATTTACAGTTTCCTGTAGTGATTATTTTTATTTATGTCTATGGATTTATGCACTGAGGAAGGATTTCATCTGAAACGCATTTGCCTTTTTTATGAGTATAGTAGCAGTATTAACTGCCTTTTAGTAGTGTCTATACATGTGCCAATTGTCAGGGTTCTTTGAATCTAAGAACTACTGGCATTGTTGCATTTTACATTGTATTGGAGTTTTTTGTGTATTATCACATAGTATACTTTATATATAAATTGTGTGGATTGTATATATTCTGCTGCGGCTCTCAAGTACAAAAAAAGGCATTTGGCCCCCAAACATTGTGTTTCCCACCCCTGTTCTAAAAGTAATTTGAGTCGGAGAGCAGGCGCTTGGCTGTATGAGACGTTGATCCATTCCAGTATTGCAGTTCTTGTGTAAATGCCCCACCTCAACAGGGAAAGAAAGTTTGAGGCATTTAAAAAAAAAGTTGGAAAGAGACTTAGGTGGTGACACAGAAATGTGGTAAGTCAGACAAGTCAATGAGAAAGCACTGTGCCTTCCGCAGGTGAACAGAATCTGGTGCCGTGTTCAGGCCTACGCCCCTGTCTGTGAAGCATCCTGACGTTTGCAGAGACCGTATGTCTCACAGTTGAGGGAATGCAGTCGGAGCACGTTTGCTGCTGGTGCTTGCTCCTCCACAGGCAGAGGCTTTCTGGCAGCCATTGAATCGTTATGTCAAAATGAGTCTTGGAAAGAGAAATAACCCAATTGGCTTGTTGCTTAAGGCACAACAATGAAACCAGATCTCCTAAAAAGATACCCCATTCCCAGAGTTCAAACAGGGGCTTGACACCTGACTTGTCAGTAGCAGCCTGATTCATTTAATATTTGTTTCACATTACAACACTACAGATAAGAGGAAAGAGCTCCTGGAGAAAGAGAAGAACTTACATAGAAGCTGTACAAGAAAGCCTCCAGCACTGACAACCTTTATGTGTTAGAACTGTAGAGCTGGAAGAGACACCAGGGATTATTAAGTCAAGCTCCATAGGGCCCTTGGCCTTGACCCCTGGTTGCTGGCTTCCTGAAGCGCCAGCCCAGCTGCTGACACCACCACTCTGGCCTCTCTCCTTCCTGGGTCTCTCCCAGCCCTTCTCTTAACCACTCCCACCTCCATGCCCATCCTGGTTGGTGAAAGCCTCCAGGAAGACGTTGGGGATGGTGCTGGCGAGGGTGGTGAACGCATCCTTGCAGCAGGGGAGGTTGTCGCCCAGCCTCAAGGAGGCTGTGGTGCGCCCCCTGCTGAAGAAACCATCCTTGGATGTGGATGCGCTCGCCAGTTCCCTTTTTAGGGAAGGTTATTAAGCGGGTGGTGGTGATCCAGCTCCAGGGGCATCTAGATAGCATCTGTTTCCTGGACCCATTTCAATCTGGGTTCCGCCCCGGCTATGGCACGGAGATGGCGTTGGTGGCCTTGGTGGACGATCTCCGCCGGGAGATGGACACAGGATGTTTGACATTTCTCATCCTGCTAGATCTCTCAGCTGCCTTTGACACCGTGGACCATGGGCTGCTGGTGAGACGGCTGCGTGACCTGGGGGGTCTGGATGGGACTGTTCTTGAATAGTTCCGTTCATTCCTCTCGGGGGAGAAACCAGCGGGTGGTGCTGGGGGATGAGACATCTTGCCCCTGCGCTTTATCATGCGGTGTTCCGCAGGGTTCCATTCTGTCTCCATTATTATTTAATGTCTATATGCAGTCCTTGGGGGAGGTTGCGAGAGGGTTCGGGGTGCGATGTCACCAATATGCTGCTGATACTCAGCTGTACCTCTCCTTTTCAACTGACCCAGACCCTGCCGTCTCTGTGCTATCCCAGTGTCTGGAGGCTGTGGCGGAATGGATGCGGCAGAGCAGACTGAAACTCAACCCCGATAAGACGGAGGTGATGTTGGTGGGGAGAGCGAGGGAGGTAGTGGCCCCCCTGATTGGGGGGGTTTGCCCTCCCATAGCTCAGCAGGTCCGGAATCTGGGGGTGATACTGGATGCGGATCTTCGCTTGGAGCGGCAGGTGGAGGCAGTCACAAAGGCTGCCTTCCGCCAGTTGCATCTGGTGCGAAGGCTGTATCCGTTCGTCTCCGGCCAGAACCTGGCCTCCCTCATCCATGCCTTCGTCACCTCAAGGCTGGACTACTGCAACGCGCTCTACGTGGGGCTTCCCTTGTTCCTGGTTCGGAGGCTGCAGCTAGTGCAGAATGTGGCGGCCTGGCTCCTTGCTGGGACGGGTCATCAGGAGCACATAACACCTGTGCTCCGGACTCTGCACTGGCTGCCAATAGCGTGCTGAGCCAGGTTCAAGGTTTTGGTGTTGATCTATAAGGCCCTTCACGGTCTGGGCCCCTCGTACCTCAGGGACTGCCTCGCCCTCCGTGCCCCAGAGTGGTTCCTTTGGTCTGCCGGGGGTGCTTTCTTGGAGGTCCCCCACGTTAAGCGGGGGGCCACAATGGAAAGGGCATTCTTGGTGTCCGGGCTGCGTCTTTGGAACTCCCTCCTGGAGGAAGCTCGCCTGGCCCCAAGCCTTTGACATTTCAGTGAAGTTGCAAAACCTGGCTGTTGGTCCAGGCCTTTGGGGAGGGGAGGTTAGTGGGGTTTTATCTCCCCTACCCTATTTACTGTTTTATGATGACCCTGGCCCTGTTTTAATACTTATCTTTTGAAATGTTTTAATTGTTTTAAATGTTTTATATATGTTTCTTTTTATTGTAAGCTGCCCCGAGCTGTTTTAGGAGGGACAGGGTAGAAATTTGATAAAATAAAAATAAATAAATAAATGTGTCTTCCCATCTGTGACTCCCACCTTTCACCCTGTCTGCCTCCTGGCCCTGCCTCCCAACTTCCTGATTAGGGACTACTCAGTATACAGGGCATGCTGGTACCAACAGGAAGTTGGATAGAGTAACTCTTTCTTTGTCCATTCTGCTCTTGCCTCAGTTTCTCCATCTTACTCTAGTTCTTGTTCCTTTCCCCCCTCATGGTCCTTGCTTCCTCTAGCTCTGTGTTCCCCTGGTCCTTGTGTTCCTTGCCTATAGTCCTTGGTCTCTAGCCCCATATTCCCCCTGGCTCTCATGTTCTTCATACTCTTCCCTTCCTACCCTCAGGACCTCAGTGATGAACCATACTCTCCCTGACACCCAGGTGTTCCATGATGAGGCTTCCTCACCTTGAGAGTGACTGAGATTTCTCCCCCTCTCTCTGGTGCTCAGGGCTATCCTCTTTGCTCTAGCCCTTCCCTTTAGCTCTCCATGCTCTGATTTTTACCCTCTGTGTGACAATTCCCTGCACTAAAACAGGATTAACTAGACCTAATCCACTCCTGATTTACCCAGCCTCTCCTAAAACCTCCAGTGAAGCAGATTCATACCTTCCAACATTTCCAGTGGCCAGAGACAGACAAGCCCCACTCAATTGTCCAATAAGCTGAAGTTCCACCCTTCAGTGAGTAGGCTCCACCCCCTCTCGCACTCGCATGCACATTTCCCAACATTCCAAGTATGTAAAGAGAGAGAAGTTCTCCTGCTTATTATCCCATTTAGTTTCTTGTGTAACAACATCTCCCATTGTCCTTTCAAGTGCTTTTCTTGGGAGGCAACCAGGAAAGAGGCCTGAGGTTTAAAAAGTGGTCTTTTGGGGTGAAATAAAATGAGATAGTAGCCCACATTAGCCATCACCAGACATGTTCCCACCTGCCCATCTATTATTTTTTTTGTTTATTTAAATTTATATGCTGCCCTTGCTTGAGGCTATTAGGCCTCCACCATGTGGCCTCCACGTGGTCACCACAGAGTCGTCACTCACAGCGGAGTCCAGGATCATTGAAGGTTCACCATGTGAGCCAGTGAGGGATAATGGGCGCCCCTGTGTCTGCCTCTCGTCAATTAGGTTCCCCTGCAACCTCTCCCACATTCAGGTCCACCAGCACCATAGAATCCCGACAAGTGTGTCTGGCCAGCTGAGAGGTGGAAGCAGTAGCAATCTCCCTCCTCCATGGATGCCTCACAGTTAAGAGGCACACTAGTGATCTCCCTCCCCCCATTCTCCCTCCTTTGTGGCCATCTCAGCTGAGAGTGATCTAGCAGCATCCAATCAGGGGTTTGGACTAGATGACCCTCATGGTACCATCCATCTCTAAGATTCTATGAAGAAAAGCTGCATCTGGTTTGTATGTCACGTGATCACAGAACACTCTGGAAGTAGATTTTTCAAGAGTTCTGCAGCCTTATCTGCTTACCCTATAGTACTTCTATAGAATAGTAGGTGTTATCTATAGTAATAGCTGCTAAAATAACAAAGCATTGTTAGCTATGGAATAACTAGTACACATATTAGGTATTCCACACATTTCGTGTGGAATACCTAATACACAGGGGAATGGTGGTGAAAAACTTTCAAATTACTTAGAATAATCATAACTGGTGCTTTCATTATTAATTCAGTTTTTACTCAGCCAAAACACCCCTTGAGGAGAACAGAAGATCTTCTTGAGTAATGTTGTGAGGAACTGACCTTTTTAATTGATGGATAATATGATGATGATACTAATTAAATAATCACAACACCAGGATGCGAGCTAGACAAATCTCTAAATTATGTCAAGGCAATCACCTTCTAGACTTATTGTAGGGCACCCATCACTGTATTAGATAGGCACAGATTGCACTTGTCTCCTAGTTTGAGAGTCTATGCTGTGGCTGTGAGAGCTGCAAAGAAGGCTTCTTTGCTGCTCTCTTAGCATCTGCAAAGTTGTGCCCAGCTGAGCTTTTCCAGGTGGTGCAGAGATTGGTCAGTCCAGCCTCTCTTATCCTGGAACTGGAATCTTCCAGTGCTCGCTGTGACATGTTTGTCGACTTTTTTGTGGATAAAATCACTCAGATTCACAACAACTTCAATGCTCCATTTTTGGCAATGAGAGAACGTGAGGTAATGGAAGCCCCGCGGTGTCTGGTTTCATGGGATCAGTTTGGGTGAGTTTCGTCTGCTGATGCAACGGATGTCCTTGGGTTTGTCTGAGCCACCTGTTGTGAATTAGATCCATGCCCGTCTTAGCTGGTTAAGGCCTGCCGGGAGACATTAGGGATGTTGCTTGCCGGGGTAGTCAATGCCTCCTTTAGGGAGGGTGCCAGGCTGCCTCAAAGAGGTGGTGGTGTGGCCTTGGCTTAAGAAACCATCGCTTGACATTGAGTTCCTGGCCAGCTATCAGCCAGTTTCTAAACTTCCCTTTTTAGGAAAGGTTATTGAATGGGTGGTGGTTCAGTAGCTTCAGGGGCATCTAGACTGTATCGGTTTCCTTGATCCTTCACAGTCCGGCTTTCATCTAGGGTTTGGCACCAAGACTGCACTTGTGGCTTTGGTTGACAATCTGCACTGGGAACTGGATCAGAGAAGATCATCTTTACTGATTCTGTTAGATCTGTTGGCAGCATTTGATACCGTTGACCATGAGATGTTGGTGGCAAGGCTGCGGGACCGAGCTGGGGTGGGCAGAATTGTTCTTGAATGGTTCCGCTCCGTCCTGGCCAGGAGAACTCAGCATGTGGTTCTTGGGGAGTGTTCATTGTCTCCCTGGAAGCTCACGTGTGGAGTCCCTCAGGGTTCTATTCTGTCCCCTCTCCTGTTCAATGTGTATATGCAGTCATTGGGCGAGGTCATGAGGGGGTTTGGCGTAAATTGTCATCAGTACGCTGATGATGTACAACTTATTTTCTGCAGACCCAGACCCGGAGTTCTCGGTGCTTACCCGGTGTTTTGCAGCTGTGGGGGAGTGGATGAAGGTGAGCTGACTGAAACTGAATCCCGACAAGACGGAGGTGATGCTGGTGGGTAGGGCCGAGGGTGTGGTGGCCCCTGTCATTGATGGGGTCTTCCCTCCTCTGGCCACTCAGGTCCATAGCCTAGGGGTGCTTCTTGACTCGCAGGTCTGCCTGGACATCCAGGTGGTGGCTTTGGCAAGGAGCGCCCTTGGCCACTTACATCTAGTGCAACATCTGCGGCCGTACGTTTCTGACTCTGACCTGGCCACCATCATCCACACTTTTATCACCTCTAGACTGGACTGCTGAAGAAACCATCTTTGGACGTGGATGCGCTTGCCAGCTACCGACCTGTCTCAATAACCTTCCTTAAAAAGGGAAGGTTAGAGCGGGCAGTGGCACTCCAGTATTCCAGGGGCATCTAACCAGCATCGGTTTCCTGGACCCTTTTCAATCTGGGTTCCGTCCCGGCTATGGCACTGAGGCGGTGTTGGTGGCCTTGGTAGATGACCTCCGCCGGGAGATGGATGCAGGATGTTCAACGTTTCTGATCCTGCTAGATCTCTCGGCCGCTTTTGATACCGTGGACCATGGGCTGCTGTTGAGGCGGCTGCGTGACCTGGGGGGTCTGGATGGGACTGTTCTTGAATGGTTCCATTCATTCCTCTCGGGGAGAAGCCAGTGGGTGGTGCTGGGGGCTGAGACATCGGGGTGTGGTGTCACCAATATGCTGATGATACTCAGCTGTACCTCTCTTTTTCAACTGACCCTGACCCTGATGTCTTGTTGCTATCCCAGTGTTTGGAGACTGTGGCGGAATGGATGCAGCAGTGCAGACTGAAGCTCAACCCTGATAAGATGGAGGTGATGTTGGTGGGGAGAGCGAGGGAGGTGGTGGCCCCCCTGATTGGGGGGGGTTTGTCCTCCTATAAGTCAGCAGGTCCGGAGTTTGGGGGTGATACTGGACACAGATCTCTGCCTGGAGTGGCAGGTGGAGGCAGTCGCTAAGACTACCTTCCGCCAGCTATATCTGGTGCGTAGGTTGTATCCATTCGTCTCCAGCCCTGACCTGGCCACCCTCATCCATGCCTCTAGGCATGGACTACTGCAATGTGCTCTATGTGGGACTTCCCTTGTTCCTGGTTCAGAGGCTGCAGCTAGTGCAGAATGCGGCTGCTCATCTCCTTACGGGGACGGGTCATTGGGAGCACATTTACACCGGTGCTCCGGACTCTGCACTGGTTGCCAATAGCGTGCTGAGCCAGGTTCAAAGTTTTGGTGTTGATTTATAAAGCCCTTCACAGTCTGGGCCCCTCGTACCTCAGGGATCGCCTCGCCCTCCGCACCCCAGAGTGGCTCCTGCGGTCTGCCGGGGGTGCCTTCCTGAAGGTCCCCCATGTGAAGCGAGGGGCCACAATGGAAAGGGCATTCTCGGTGGCCGGGCTGCACCTTTGGAACTCCCTTCCGGAGGAAGCGTGCCTGGCCCCAAGCCTGTTGTCATTCCACGGTGTTGTAAAACCTGGCTGTTCACCCAGGCCTTTGGGGGGGGGGGAAGGGGGGGATAGGGTTTTTGCTTGTCGTCCCTACCCTACTGTATATTGTTCTAATGTTTTAAGTCGTATTCCCGGGGCCCTGTTTTTAAAAGTATTTAATTTGCTGATGTTTTTAAAATTGTTTTATATTTTATAGTTGTTTTATTGTGTTGGAAGCTGCCCCGAGCTGTTCTCAGGAGGGGCGGAATATAAATGTCAAAAATAAAATAAATAAATAAATTTGCAACGCACTCTACGTGGGGCTACCCTTGGTGATGGTCTGGAAGTTGCAGCTGGTACAGAACGCAGCGACCCGTCTTCTAACAGGGACAGGCCAACGCGAGCACATTACACCAGTGCTTTGTTCACTGCATTGGCTGCCTATTGTTTTCTGGTCCCAATTCAAGGTGTTGGTATTGACCTATAAAGCCCTCAACGGCCTGGGCCCTGCCTACCTGTGGGACCATCTCATGCCCTGGGCTGTGGCGCAGCCCCTGCGGTTGACCGGGTATGCCCGACTCGAAGTTCCCCGGGTTTCTGGTGTGGCAACGATGGGGAGGGCATTCTCAGTGGCCGCTCCCCAGCTGTGGAACTCCCTCCCGATGGAGGCCCATCTAGCCTCAGATCTTCCTTCTTTTCGAAGACAGTATAAGACCTGGCTGTTCTGCCGGGCTTTTGGTGAGGGAGACGGGGGGTGGTGAGGGATGGGGGGGGGGGTTGGTTCCACCCAATGTTTTATGGTATTTTATAATGTTTTATGGGTTTTTAATTATTTCATTGTTTTTATTTGTTGTAAGCCACTCCGAGTTGCCCATGTGGGCAAGAGGAAGCAGTTGAGAAGTATAATGAAATATAATATTAGCATTCCCAATTGATGTGCAATTACTTGCATGAAGTCAGTGGGGTTATGTTCTTGAATAAGGATTATTCATAAGACCGAGAGAGTAGTTATGTGGGCAGCCATCTTGTTTTAGGTCAGGAGTGGGGAATTTTCAGCTTGTGGCTGGTTTTCATTTGGCTCCTTTCCAATTCCTGGATCGTCCATGAACCCGTTCCTGACCCTCAAGCAGTGGAAGAGTGAGATCAGAGGAAGGGAGCAAAGTAGAGGATATGCACTCAAGGAGAGGGGATGAATTCGTGGAATAGATCTTTGATCTGGGCTCTCCCCTGCCTTCTCCCATGCTTGAGTGCACCTCTTAAGCACTCTTGCCCTTAAGTCCTATCTAGCTCATGGAGTTTGTACTCCTTTTCAAGAAAAGGTTCTCCACCCTATTTTAATTCAAAGAAGTAGAGAATCCTATCGGCTTAGGCGCTCTTTTTGATAGTGGACAATGCTTGCCATGGGCACCAGGAGGGGGTGCAGTCACACCCTTCTGGCTCCACACCCCCTTGTGAGCATCATGACGCTTGGGAAAAGAGAGATGATTGGAAAGTGGTGAGACTCCTTTTGCCCCACCCATTTCTGATGTGACTACGCCTCTTTCTTGAGCACCATGATGCCACAATGTTTGGAAAGTGGCATGATCAAGTCAGAAATGGACGAGGCAAAGCCACACACACACACACACACACACACACACACACACATGGAAAATCATGCTTCTCGTCTATATATTTCAATGTAGTTTACTAAAATGAACAATGGGGATAATACATGTAATGGAGAAACGGAGACAGCCGATATTTCATGAGTAACTTCTTGTTTCTAGGATTGCCACTTCTCATGTTTTTGGGGAAGGTTGTGTCTGAGTGGCCCAGTGTTCTTAAGGGACCCAGTGACTTTGTTCGGATTGAAAACTCTGTGCCTACCCAGGTATAGCCCTAGCTCCATTCCCCTTCTTGCTTCCAGCCCTACTGTAGCGCTGTGCCATCACCTACCCAAAGCCCTAGCTCCACCTCTCCACCAGGCCCCAGCCCAAACTCTAATCTCACCTGGGTCCAAACTTAATCCCAGTTCCACAGACCATTCCCTACCCAGCCTGAACCCTAATCCATACCTCCCAACAGTCTCTATATAGGAGGTACAGTCCCTCTTTGGGTGCTGAATCCCACTGTCCCTTGTTCAGGAGACAGGCAAAAGGATCAGCATTCAAACCTCAGATGCTTCTTTCCTGGTTGCTTCCCAGGAAAAGCACTTGGCAGTGCAATGGGGAGGTGATGGAATGATGAGAAACCAAGACGAATGAAAAGGAAGGGAGTGTCTGTCCCTCTTTATGCACCTGGAATGTTGGGAGGTGGATGGGTAAGCATGCAAGTGTGTGAGGGGGAAGAGCATATTGGCCAAAGAGGCAGGGCCCTTTTTGGCTGCTGGAAATGTTGGGAGGTATGTTAATCTCTGCTCTGCGCTCTCACCCAGCTCCAATACTAACCCTTGCTCAGTGCTTCTACCTATCTGGAGCCCCAGGTAGCGTCCACGCAGCCCCAGTCCTAACCCAAACTCGGTGTCCTCAGCCAGCACTAACCCTAACCCTATGCCTTCACTTAGCCCTAGCTGCTACACAATTGCATGTTCTGTTTTATGAACAGTTTGATTTTAACAAGCTCTTCAACCCCATTTAGTTAATAAAACTGAGGTTTTACTGTGCTTTGTCTATGATTTTAAGAAGCACTAATTTTCTGCAGCATGCTGCGGCCAGAGACAGGGTGGGGTAAATTTCCATGACATTCCATCTTCCACTGACGTAACACCAGTATCCTAAATTAGAGCAGTTCTCAGGCATCGTTAATTTGCCCCAGACCCAAGTGGCACAGGACAAGGGCACTAAAGCTGACTTTCTGATGTCTCAATCTCCACTGAGTGCCTGAATGGATGGAGGATCTGCCCCTCACCTATCTTGTTGCAATTTGATCCTGTGGAATATTTGCTCAGTGAAAGCAATATCTTAATATGAATTTCTTTACTATAAGTTCCTTCATTTGGTGTATTTGGCTACAAACCTCCAAAGGAAAACAACCTCCCCTAAGTACACTACAAGCAAAATCCTATTTAAATTGTAATAATCTGCGGATGTCACTTCAGCACCTTGTGTAATTACTTTATACAACACACAGGATACACCTGCCTGCAAGGATTGTGCATTGTCTACTGTAGTAACAAAGCCAACATTTTTTCTACTGTAGTAACAAAGCCAACATTTTTTCATAAATGGGCCTAATCCTGCTCCCATTGATTGTAGTAGTGTGGGGATCAGATTGCATTTTGGAGAAAAAAAATGAAGCATGAACTCTGCATAAGAAAATACACTGAACAGAACCACGTAAAAGGAAGAAGCTTAAAGGATCAGTTCACTGAGGATTCCAAATAGCTCAATCTGAATCTAAGCCATTTTATTTTCTAGGTATCTTTAAAGCAGTTACAAAACATGCAGAAGTTATTATAACAAAACATTATTGGAGCTCTGGAGTTGCACACTACAAAGTCCTGAAATAGGCTTTCATGTGCTTACAGGATAAACTTGTGTTGTAGGGTGATTTCAGACGTTACGGGGCCCATTGGCCCCGTACCAAAATCAACCCATTCGTTCCCGGCCGGGGTCACCCCGTCACGCCATATCAGATGTGCCGGGGGGATCCTGGCGGGGAATCCGGGAGGGGGTGGGGCCACGAGGCGCAACGTGCGGCCGCACGGCCCCGCCCCCTCCACGCACCCCGCCGCCCACCCTCCAAGGAGACGGGCGGGCGGCGGGGCCAATGCGGCCACCGCGTCCGGCCGAATGCGCCAGGGCCCGGGATCCTGCCGGTGATCCCGGGCCGTGGCGAGCGGCCAGATGTTACTTTTTTTTGGTCCCGGCCGGGGGTCCATTTGACCACGCTTCCCAGGACATTCCCCCGGCTAGCCCGGGAAGTGTGGTTCAAATTGACCCCTTGTGCAGATTGACTGTGGCGAACATCTGGCGGCTGCCAAACAGACATTCGAGACACAGTGACCACAGGTGGGTATTCACCGTGGTTCACTGTGATCTTGTAACGTCTGAAAATACCCGGAGACTACATAATTTATTTATAATTTTATCTGAGAAGTTTTAATGGGATCCGCAGTTCAAATGTGTAACAGGCAGCAGCTATCCTGTGAGAAAAACATTATATTTGTATGTCTTGTTGCTAGACTTTTTTTTTTTTACAAGCAACAGAGGCCTGATGTCTATTACCAAGCCAAATAAAGTTAGCCTGCATGCCACTAAGGGAAAAGTCTCTAAAGATAACGTGGCTGGAGAAAATTCTAAGCATTTGACAGAAATAAAAGCTGTGCATTTTCCTAAGAGCGTTATGTAGGCCTGCTAATTTACTGCTAGCAACATGCCTATCTGGAGTACGCACTGGCATGTTATGAACAGGCTATGTATGGTAGAGGAAGCATAAATGAAATCATAGCAACATACAAAAATAGTTGCTCTTCCTTAAGAATGAATCGCAAGAGGTGGGATTCCACATCTCCTATTCCTTTCAGTAATGCTTTCTCCAGTAAAGGTGTCTGACAGAGTAAGGGTTGGTATGGAATCAGGTACAAGTTTTGTTTGCTCCTAACACAAACCTTTCTGGGGAAGGCAAGCACAGAAGCTCTTTATTCCTTCCAAACTTGTGGCTTTGTCCTCCATAACCTTTGGGAGGGCAGGAATACTAATACCTGACTTGTTCTCCAGGAGTTGCTTGCACAGCTGCTAGCTGGTTCAGGCTGCCCTAGGCTGTTAACCCAAATGCAAGAGCAAAGCAAGAAGCTTTCCCATTGAATACTGTAAATTATTCTGGCCCCACAGAGAATGTGAAGAGTTGTTATCCCTGGAAATCCTCTCTTAATGAGAGAGGCGTAGAGTGTAAGGGGCCGGCTCCCACTGAAGTCATTTAGAATAGGATTAACTAGGGAATGTGACAAAATGTAGTACTTTAATTTCATACTCTATAGCTGTCAGAGTCTAGTGGATCCAAGAGAAGTGTACATTGATACAGCTCCTACAGTTTCCCTATCTAGTTTTTTTGGGGGTAGAAAATATATTTAAAAGTACATATTTATTTAAACACCTGTCTGAAGGTGAAAATCTTTAGGCCAATGTCTTCATGAACATAAGATGTTTTTGAATTACAACTTCCTTTCAGCAAAAAATCCAGTGCAATAGAAGAGAATATTGCAGTCTCTGCATGTATGTCAGAGAACAGGAAATCCATAAAAGACAAAAACTGTATTAACTATCAGAGGAAAGTGTCATCTTGGCCATCTGAGAATTGCTCTTACTGTTGGAAGTTGGATTCATAGGGTATTACCAAATGTCCTGTTACGGGAAAGATGAATGTTTGAGACACAGGGAACTTGGGTGCTGCTAACACACATCTTTCATTGACACATAGCTGCTGTGTCACATTCATGGGCCAGTCTATTTCTGGTCCACCCATCATCTGAGGGACCATGGATATTTGTAGCAAGACACTGTGGGCCCACTCTAGCTCTTTCCAGTGTAGCATCCTGTGATCTGGATTCATTCGGACTTGTAGCCTACTCTATCCCCAGGGAGGGTTACAAACCACAATACAGAACATATGTAACCCCCTCCTAAAACATCACACCCTAAAGTATTTTCCCATCCACCAAATACTGGCCAACTAGAAAGGTCCTTACACTGATGCCAGAAGATGCTCGTGCTTGGACTTTGGTGAATTCCCAAGGGGAGTTCGTGTGTGTGTGTGTGTGTGTGTGTGTGCGCGCACCCACACACACACACACACATATTTATTTATATAAATTTAGAGTCTGGGCACATTGCACAGCTCTTCTGGCTAGTAGTGACTACCTGGTGCTCTGCACCCAGGGATATCCTCCTGAGGATAGGCTGTTGGAAGACACATCTAGCTAGCCACTCAAACACTTAATTGTTTATACAACTGGCCGTAGAAATAGTGACATCATCGTGAGTGGCAGATGATGGGTGAGCATGTGCTTAGCATTATGCGTGGTAACACTCCCAGCAATAAGTTCTATTTGGTTTTAAAAGAAACTAGTTAAATCAAGCAAAACTAGAGCTACTGTTACAATAACCAACATTTAAAAAAATAGTAAGTGAGCCTTCCTGACTGCAACATTTAAACCAGTGGTTCCCAAGCTTGTTGCTCGTGTCACCCCATTTTGAGATTTAAATATAATGTTTTGACCCCAGGCAGCAACAAAGCAATGTAAAATATAGCAAATATCCAAGGATTATAATCCCTTTTGCAGATGGTGTGGCCCCCACCTGGGGTCCTGATCCACAGTATGGGAACTTTAAGCTCTATTTCATCATCATCTCACATGGAAAAGCTGCTAACTCCAATCCCACACTGCACTAGGCCTGGCCATCTAATGGGAAATATTATTAAAATGATAACAGCACCCCATAGACTAAGAATGAAAACAGACATGCACCTTAACTCCACTTTAACACCATTTTAAGACTGCTTTTAACATTCTTATGCATGTTGCCGAGCTGCATAGGGTGCCAATATAGCCCCGCAACATGCATAAGGAATGTTGGATTCATAGGGTATTACCAAATGTCCTGCTACGGGAAAGATGAATGTTTGAGACACAGGGAACTTGGGTGCTGCTAACACACACCTTTCATTGACACATAGCTGCTGTGTCACATTCATGGACCAGTCTATTTCTGGTCCACCTGTCATCTAAGGGAACATGTGGGCTCCATATTCAAAACACAAATAGTAGGCAGGGGCGGCAGGACCGTGAGGTGGCTCAGGCCAGCCACCCCGGGCCCCACTCCTGGGTGGCCCACACTCAGGGGTCCCCAGCTCCTGGCCTGACAGTGGCTGGGAGCTGGGGCTCCTGAGCGCGGGGCCCCTGGCTGACTCCAACTGGCAGCTAGTGGAGGGGGCCAGCAGGAGTGAGGGAAAGGCAGAGGCCCTACCTCTCCCACACTCCGTGCCCCACCCCCCGCCTGTCACAGTCTCGGCCAGGGGAAATGAGGGAGAGAGAGGCAGAGGCCCCAACTCTGACATACTCTGCACCCTCCTCCCCTCCGCTGCCTGTCACAGTCTCGGCCAGGGGAAATGAGGGAGAGAGAGGCAGAGGCCCTGCCTCTCCCTCATTTCCCCTGGTCGAGAGACTGACAGGCAGGGGGAGCACCCATGGAGTGAGGAAGAGGTGGGGCCTCTGCTTCTTCCCTCACTTCTGCCAGAAGTGAGGGAGAAGCAGGCAGAGGCCCTGCCTCTCCGTCATGCCACTGACCCCTCCGCTGCCTGCCTGGCTGTTTCATCCAGGGGAAATGAGGGAGAGGTGGGGCCTCTGCCTCGCTCTTCCTCATTTCCCCTGGCTGAGACTGTGACAGGCAGTGGGAGGGGGGGCCGCAGAACCTCCGGTGACGGCAGGCAGCACAGCGGCAGATTTAATCTGCTGCTGTGGTACCCGCCCCACCTGAAGCTCTGAGCCTGGTGCAGGGCCCAGGCCGGTGGTGGTGGTGGTAGCAGCAGCAGCAGGAACAGCGGATCAGGTAAGTGATCTGAATGGCCGCTCAGGCTTGGGATGAGTGCCCCTCCACCCATCCCTGAGTAGCGCACCGCCCTCAGGCCGGGGAGCACTCCCTCAGCCAAGGAGCGCTCCTAGACCCACTGGCTAAGGCCGGCCCTGACAGTAGGTCTGTGTATTGAAGTTCCACGTGAACCCAAAGTTTCCTGAAAAACATGGTATCCAAAGTCTCAAACTGGGCCCCCCCAAACTGCAGCACATATCCAGCTGGGACCCAGGCTGTCCTATGACTCTCAGCTTAGCCACCTGCTTGGGGAGCCTGTATTGAGCTCTCCCCAACGGCAGAGCTGCTACTGTCTCAGAACTGTAGTCTCTGGCACTGCAGTCATCTCTAGTCCAGTGGAGACTAGCTAAGTCAGGGAGAAATGGTAAACCCCCAAGCCAGCAACCTCTCTCCAGCAAGTCCCAATGCCCTATTCCTCGTTCCACAGGCAAAGATACAATACAAATAAACATGAATACTAAAAACACAAATACAGATACAAATACAAATACTTGACCTTGTGCATAGCCCTATTCCAAACTTGGAGAACAATGGTTGCTGATGTACGTCCCCGCATATGGCTTATTTTGGCGCAGAGGTACAATGGGACTCTGCCAGTTTGACAGGCCTATAAAGAAAGAAAAATGTGGTTGAAACTGCTGCTGAGTCTGCTATCAACACTGGTTTGAGGGAGGGTGGAGAATACAGCTGGCTTGGTGGGGAGGTTGTTTAGCTTGCAGAGGTGGAACGGGACATAGGTCTAGCTTAGGTGGGGTCTATGGTTAGGGGAAAAGAGGAATGGGGCATTGGGACTTGTTGGGGAGAGGTTGATCACCTGGGGATTCACCATTTCTCCCTGGCTTAGCTAGTCTCCACAGGGCTAGAGCTGGCTGAGTGCTGGAGACATGCAAAAGGAGACAGAGGAAGCAAACATTATTTTTTTGATCAGCAGTTAGGCTTTGGACAAACAAGCTAAAGTCAAAAGTGCACTGAACTGATCTGAGACTTTTGGAGCTATATCATCCAAGAACAAAAAAATGGACTTGTGTTCTCCCACCACCATATGAAGCAAAGGAAAGACTAGATGTTGAAGCTACACTAAAAAAACCTGGATGTTAGGGTGGGAGTTATATTCAGGAACATTTCAAGTAAATTTTGCCTGCATTTTTTCAGCCTTGTTTTATTTTCAGTAGCAACTGTCTGTAATTCTGAAGCATTTCGTCTAGTTTTCTTTAATTTGAACTTAATTTTATATAACTTTCTTTTTTAAAAAATGTGGTTGGGTCCATTTGTTAAAGTGGAAAGCTATTTCTGACATAGTCCTCTGTTTGGATACAGAGGGAAACCAATTGAAATAAATTTTCTATGATCTGGGAAATTACAGATGATTAAGGGTTTGCACTTGTAATTCTGACTTTGTGTGTTTGGCCCAGTGCGCACTCTTGCAAGGGTGGGTAAAGTTGGAGAACCTATGGGTGTAAGAGAAGTAGTCTGTAAAGATTAAAAGTGGGGGGAATGAATCGTGGCTGTGGCTGGATGCACAGTGGATTTCCAGTCAAACTGAGCCTAGTCTTGACCCCATTAATAAGGGGTTTCTCAGCATCTTGGAGATCAGCCCCAAAATAGTTTTGCTCTATTCAGGTATATTTTGCCTGCATTTTTTCATCTTATTATTTCCTTAGCAACTGTCTGTAACTCTGAACCACTTTTCCCATTTTCCTTTTACTTGAACTTAATTTATTTTTATAAAGTGTTCTTTTACTTTAAAGCAGGTGCATGGGTTTGCTTGCTGAAACCTGAAACAGAATCCTGAAGTGTTTCTCTGTTGAAGTGTTAGGTTTTATTAGGATCACTGATTGCCCAAGAACCACACCAATTGTATAGGTACAACTCTATTTTATTGGATAACACATTAATAGTTGGACTTGGCAATATTACCAGTTAAGAACCCCCAGCGATCTAATCTGTTTGTAGATCGTAACAGAAGCCTGATGAGGATGAGTTAAGGAATCCTCTACTACAAACTAATGAGCCAATGGTTTGTTACTGCGGCACATGAGGAGTGCTAGAAATGGGCCAAGTGCTTCTCTTGCGTGACATCTGGTCTCCTGCTGTTCCACTGTGTGTGAACTCACTGGCTGTATTGTCACTTTTCTCTCTTCACACAGCAGTGAGGAGAGCCACAAGGTACTACCACACTCTGGATGGAAGAATGATCCTTACTTCTTAGTAGAAGGTTATTTCCCCTGTGTATGAGCCTTATATGGCTGCACACAGCCCACAGAAAAGGAATGGGAGTGTCCAGCTGATCTAGTCCCCATTTTTAGTATTGCACATACCTGGATGATGAAGTGTTGTAAATCATGAGACTGTTGCTAACGTTCACGGATAAACCGGTCATGCAAAGGCCTCTCTGAGGTAGTAATTCAGCAGAAGGTATGTCACTTGTGTCAGAAATGATTCTAGGGCGTGGAATGATTCAGAGGGAACTGGATGACTTACCAAGCCTTCATCCAGTTCCCTCTGAGCCTACATGAAGTAAAAGCAACCAGCAAACTTGGGTCTGTCATAACCCCAGGGGAAGCGTTCAGTAGCAGGGATTGTACCCTGGGAATTGATGGTAGCAATAACATCAAGATCAGGAGTTCTTTTCTAAGCATACTAGATAGGTTACTTTCAAAATGCAGAGAGTACACGTGTGTCAAATACAGAAGAGAGGCTCATGTTTGTTTGCACACCTTGACAGAGATACCAGACATAAGAATTGTGTTAAGTGAAATAAACTTTACACCCAAACCAGTTGTGTGCGTGTCTAATCTGGGACTGTGTACAAAATTACTATAATTAGTAAATACAGGATAGTAAATGTGTTCAACCTTGGATAAATAGATACAATTTTTACAAGCTAAGAAGGACACTTCCAAAATGAATGTAATTTGATTAGGAACAGGATTAAGATCGTTCTGGTGGAGGTGGGGGGGTGGAATCACACTTCACTTGTAAAAAGAGTGTCCACATGGGGGCTTAATACAGGTTAATTAAATTAGTTCAAAACCTTGTGTGGACAAGTTGTTAGTACGAGGGGTCATATGAGTGCACCATCAGTAGGAATGTGCGAACAGAACAGAGTTCAGACGCTCAGATGTTCGGACTGAAAACTTAGTTCAGGTTTGTGGGTTCAGTCCAACGGAGTTCAGACCCCCCCCCCCGAATGTTCTGAAAGTTCGGCTGCCTGGAGGCTTGGGGCACTTCATGGACCGTCAGGGGTGCCCGTGGTGTCATGGCAGGCCACCTGAGACACAGCAGCAACAGCAGAGACTGGGAAAGCTTGAGGCTTGGCACCCTCGGTTGCCCGGGCAGGTAGGCTTGGCGCTTGACCCCTGGGGGTGCCCAGGGGGGCATGGCTGGCCATCTGGGACCCAGCAGCAGAGGCCAGGAAGACTTGGGGCTTGGTGGCTGGCACCCATCCTTCGCTGGGCATTGCAGGCTGGCTGGCATCGGTGGAGTAGCGGCAGAGGCCCAGCCAGGGCTTGGTGGCTGGCACTCCTACTTGGCTGGGCATTGCAGGCTTGCATCCTACTCACCAGATCTCAACAAGCTCTTCTGCAAATTGGTCAAGCCTTACCTGGTGGTGAATCATGTGGCCACCCAGTAGCAGACATTGGATTGCCGGGGAACATTACCCGTGACACAGCAGAGGCGACATTCAGTGGTAGCAGCAGACATTGGATTGCCAGGGCACAGAACCCGTGGCACAGCAGAGGCAGCATTGGCAGCATCAAGTATTGGATTGCTAGGGCACATACCCATGGCACAGCAGAGACAGTATTGGCAGCAGCAACAGACATTGGATTGCCCAGACACAGTACCTGTGGCACAGCAGAGGCAGCATTGGCAGCAACAGAAGACATTGGATTTCACGGTAGCAGAACCCATGACACAGCAGAGGCAGCATTGGCAGCAGCAGCAGACATTGGATTGCCTGGGCACAGTACCCATGGCACAGCAGAGGTAGCATTGGCAGCAGCAGACATTGGATTGCCCAGTAGCAGAACCCGTGGCACAGCAGAGGCGGTATTGGCGGCAGCAGCAGCAGCAGACATTGGATTGCCTGGGCACAGTATCTTTGGCACAGCAGAGGCAGCAGCAGCAGGATTTGCCTGTGCGCAGCACCCATGGAGTCAAGATGGTAGGGTTTTCCAGGGAAGAGCTCCCATACAGCAACAGCAGAATTGTGTGGACACATTTGGATTCGCCAGGGCAGAGCACCCATGGACCAGCAGAGAGCAGCAGAGGTATTACCAGGCCAGTGGGGCACATCACCCAGGGTTGCCAGGGACAGGCAGACAGGCACTTTGACATGAGCACTGGAAGGCAGACTGAGGCAGGCTTACCTGGGCGGGCAGACAGACACTTTGGCATGAGCATCGGAAGGCAGACTGAGGCAGGGTTTGAGGTTAGCAACCTGGGCAGGCAGCATGGCATGAGCATCAGAAGGCAGGCTGAGGCAGGGTTTGAGCTTTGCCCACAGGGCGGGCAGACAAGCAGCGTGGCATGAGAGGCAGTAGGGAAGGCAGGCTGGGACCTTGGCAGGGCACTCAGATAGGCTGGCGAAGACTGTGCAGCGCGAGAGAGAGCCAGTCAGATAGCTGGACCGAGATCGTTTAGTCAGAGGCCGGCTGGCAGGCTTACAGCTTCCCAATGCCACCCTGCATCATGAGGTCAGTCAGATAGGCCGGCCGAAGCCATCTAGTGAGAAAGGCAGGGCGGGCGCTGGGCATTGGGAGGGAGGGACAGCACCTTAGCAGCAGCAGCCCAGATTGAGGAGGAGCCCCATCCCAAG
>QEPC01006195.1:601519-613220 GCA_003113815.1 Sphenodon punctatus
CCTTTTGCCAGCTGTATCTGGTGTGGAGGCTGTGTCCATATGTCTCCATGCGTGAGTAGGAGCAGCAGGGCAATGCAAGCGCTCCTCCAAACTGCGGCTAAACGCAGCCCCAAAATAACTGCAAAAGGAAGCAAACCCAAATAAAAGTAAGAACAATGGCAGGGGGAAGCAAGGGAAAAAAAAAAAAGGCTATAAAAGAAACCCCGCCGGAACGCTATTGCAGGCAGCAGCCTGGCGAAAGGGCTGGAGGGGAGGCCCTATCAAAAGAGTGGGAAACGATGGTGGTGGTGGCAGCAACGGAGGGGGAGGAAACCCCAGACGAAACAGAGCCAGAGGAGGAAGCAGGAGAGAAAACAGGCAGTGGTTACTGAAGAACATGCCACAAATCTCCAAGAGAAGGTACAGACCTTGCTATTAAAAACAGAGGACCTAGAGAATAGATCACAAAGAGACAACCTAAGATTTGTGGGCTTCCCTGAAGGGTGGGAGATTCAGGAAGTAAAAAAGCTACTGTGGGACTTCCTAAGGGAACAGTTCCCAGATGATCTGCAACTTCAAAATCCAGAAATTATCAGAGCCCATAGAACAGGGAGGCAGCCCAACAAAAATTTCCCAAAACCCAGAACCATGATAGCCAAGTTTGAGTTATACTGTGAAGGAGGAGCTACTGAAAAAAGCCAGGATGAAAAAAGAAATGAAATACAGGAAGGAGACCATAAAAATCTTCCCTGATTAAGCCATGGAAACTATGGGTGATTTCAGACATGACGGCTGGCAGCATTGACCCTGGACTGTGGGGTGGTTCGGACCACAGGCGGGGGTCAAGGGGTGCGCCAACAGACATTTGCCCCTTTGCCCCCGGCCGTGGGGACCACCGAACCACAGCCCAGGATCAATGCTGCCAGCCATCACGTCTATTGCGACCCCCCCCTGCGCTCCCCGGTTTCCCATCCTCCACGAGATTGGCAGCCGCTGCAGCCTATCTGGCCGCTGCTGCTGCCGAGACTCTGGACCACGGTGAAGGTATGGTAACAGAAATTACTTTTCCTTCACCGCGTTCCAGATTCCCCCTAACCACGCTTCATTCGCTGCCGTGGTGCGGGAGAACAAAGTGTGGTTAGGTTCACCACGGGGGGTGGTTGACTGAGGTGAACATCTGGATGTGAGCAACCAGACGTTCACTTGCTTTCAACCCCCTCCACGGTTGACTGCGGTTGATTGTGGTGATTTCAGACAACGTAACATCTGAAATCACCCTATGGCTAAAAGAAGAAAATGGGGGAAATACTTTCCTGAACTGAATGAAAGAGGATGGAAGCCTATATTGAAGTTCCCAGCAAGAATGGTCTTAAATGTGAACGGAAAACACAAAACATTCATGGATACAGAAGATCTTGAGGCCTTCCTACATTTACCTTCTACTGGACATGACTGATCTTTTCACAATAAGGGGAAGGAGAGAATATTGGCATAGAAAAAGAAAAATTGGGCCAGAAATGTAAAATGAGTCTCAAAAGAGACTCTTGCTTTAAAAAGGTTTGGAGGGGGTTAATGTTCTCACGTTAAAGTTTGTAAGTTCTTTTTTCTTGGGAGAGGAGAAAGCATAACAATGCTCTGTGAGTGCGCAATGGGGAAAAGGGGGAGGGGAAGGGGAACATGTTGGGAGGGGAGGGGGGGGAAGAGGCTGGGTTAGGGGGAGGCCTAAGCGCCTTTATGTTGGGATGGGAAAGTTAAGCAGGGGGATTATAATTAAGGCATGTTTACTAAAGTATACCAGGATGGGTGGTGGCCAAGCAGCAACAAAGGATAAATGGAACCAAAAGTATAAGGAGAGATTCAAGGAGTATGGCTAGCCTAAGCATGCTATCCCTCAATGTGAGGGGCCTCAATTCACCATATAAAAGAAATAGAGTGAGGCAGTTGTTAAAGGAAAATAACATAGATGTATTTTGCTTGCACGAAATCCATCTACTAGAAAAAGAGGTACATAGGTTTGCAAATAAAAGCATGGGGCTATTGGAAGCCTCATGCGCTAACAAGAAAAAAGCGGGTGTCCTGATAGGTATGAACAAAAGGTGTGAATTTAAACTGGTGAACAGTATAAAAGATAGAGGGAAGATTTCTGTTAATAATAGGACAAGTACAAAATGCATGACTCACTATAGTAAATATGTATGGCCCAAATAAAGACCAATTAAATTACTATAAGAAATATATACCACTTATAATTGAAAACACCAAAGGGACACTAATAATGATGGGAGACCTGAACACACATCTAACAAGCTTAGATCTCTAAAAGACCACACCTATGAATAAAAACCAAAGGAATATAAGGGCGCTATCAGATTCACAAGGCATAGAAGACGTATGGAGACATATAAATAAAAAAGAGTAGAGAGTACACCTACTATTCCCAAACATATAACTCATACTCCAAAACTGATCACATACTTATGTATACAAATGATTTAGGGAAGCCATGCAGCGTATATTATACCCTTAGTATTTACTGACCACAACGCAATAGGGATTAAAGTGAGGTTGGGGGGCAATGCTCAATGGGATAACTCGCAGTGGAGTTTCGATAGATCACTGTTTTAAAATACTGATGCCAGAAATAAAATTGAGGAAGAAATCAAATAATACATAGACCTAAATAAGGGATCAGTACCACAAGACTCCATGTTTGGGAAGCTGCAAAAGCCACACTCAGAGGTAAAGTAATAGCTCTGAGAGCGCACATACAAAGGAAGAAAAGGGAAGCAAGGGCAGAGATATATGCAGAACTTTAAAAATGGGAGGCAATAAATAGACATACCCCCTCAAAAGTAGCAGCCGAGAAATTACAGAAAATAAAAGAAAGAAGATAGATAGATAGATAAATAATTTATTTGCTTAGCCATTGGCCATAACAACATAAAATAATACATAACCAAAACCATCCAATAAAGTAAAAATATAGAATATAAAATCAAACGATTTCTAATACATTTAAAATTATCCTTCTCTTAATCTTAATATGCTTAAGACTATTGCTGATATTTCCAGAATAATGATTTAGCTTGAGGCAAGCTACTTATCTGGGGGTTTTAAACAGAAAAACTGGACATTCAGTTCAATAGAAATTCAGTTTTCATGAAGGTTTTAAGCAAGGCTGGATTAAGTAAGGGCCTTTAGGGACTGCAGCCAAGAAAGAATAAACACGCTAGAACTAGAAAAACCCCACAAAACAATTGAAATGGGTGAAATTTTTATTATTTTAATAATAGCAACAAAGCAGGGAAAGCTCTGGCACAATTGGTAAAAGCACAGCAGCAGAAAAATATCATTACTAACATTATGGCAAAAGATGGCTCAGAAGTCCACAGTCAAGAAGCAATACAGGAGACCTTCTTGGAGTTCTACAGGAATCTATATGTCAGCAGAGCCAGATCCTGTAGAAATAAAACAATTTATGAGTGGACTAGAAATGCCCCGCCTAAATAGACCTCTGTTTAGTTTTCTAAATTCCTTAACTATAGAAGAGGTTTTCGATGCAATTAAAAGTATACAAGCCAATAAAGTTAGTGGGCCAGATGGGTTCCCAGCAGAATTTTAAAAAACATTTCGCAAGGAGTTAGCCCCACACTTGACTGGAGTATACAATGAAATTTTACAGACCGGGAAAATGCCCCCTAATTTTTACAACGCACAGATCATACTAGTGCTTAAACCAGGGAGGCCAGTGAATGAATGCGGTAGCTACCGCCCAATTTCCCTCTGAATAACGATTTTAAAATATTTGCAAAAATTCTGGCTACTAGATTGGCAGCAATAGCAGAAGAATTCATACATGCTGACCAAGCTGGATTTATTCCCCGCAGACAGGGAACTGACAATATCAGAAAAGTGATAAACCTGATATATTCTCAGGAAATAAAGACCACTGCCTCGAACTCATGTTAATTTCCACTGACGCGGAAAAGTCGTTTGATTTATGTACAACATAAATCCCTTTTTGAAATGCTAAAAAATGTGGGAATCGGGGGTAACTTTTTGAAATTGGGTAATGGCAATATACGCCCATCCCAGATCGCAGCTTAAAATGAATGGGAAAATAATAAGAACCTTTGAGATCCAGAGGGGCACAAGACAAGGGTGTCCGCTGTCATCTCTCCTATTTGACATGGCTATTGAAGGGTTGGCAGCGACAATTCGCCAAAATAAGAACATTAAGGGAATGATGGTAGGTCAGAAAGAGTATGAGTTATCCCTATTTGCTGATGACTTAATCCTGTACATTAGAGAACCCTTGGAAACTATACCACACCTTATGCAAACTATTGAAAGCTTTGGAAGGGTGTCAGGATATAAAATTAATAATGAAAAGTCACAAGTGCTGATATTTGCTCAATCAAAGGAAGGCCTGAAGAAAATTAAAGAAGCCAGTTCGTTCCCTGAAAAGTCCAGTGAGATTAAATACCTGGGGGTAATAATAACACAGAAGTGCAAGGACCTCTATAAGGCCAACTTCCCTGGAACACTGGAACAGGTTAAAAGGGACTTTGAAAAATTGAAAAAGTTGGAATGCTCCTGGCTCAGGAGAATAAACCTATTTAAGATGATTGGATTACCTAAATTCATATACAAATTTCTGGCCCTTCCAATAAAATTACCAAAATTGTTTTTTAAACAAGTAGATAAAATGGTTAAGGAACTAATTTGGGGGGGGGAAGAAACCATGAATCAAAAAGGACACAATGTTTACTGCTAAGGAGAAAGGAGGACTAAACACACCAGATATAAAATTATACTATAAGGCTGCAATCCTGAGAGCGATCCAATGCTGGTATCATTGCCCAAATCAACCAGAATGGAGCGTGATAGAAAGAGAAATAATTCAACCAACTTCCCTGGCAGAACTGGTGGTAGACAAGGGGAAACTGATTGGGCAGGGGGCCAGAGAGCACCCGTTTGTGAACCCATTACTTACAACATGGAAAGGAGTGATGAGAAAGCTAGGCTTACAGGGTAAAGCAACACCATACTCACCAATTAGACAAATAGCAACGAGGGAAATACAGGTAGCCCATGCCCTAATTAAACAGTTAGAAAAGAAGGAAGTCAAAATGGCATCACAATTATTTAATAAAGGTAAATTCAAAACTAGAAAAGAGAGAGAAAATAATGCAGACAAAAGTGGACATATTTCAATACCTGCAGCTGAGAAGTGTCTTCATGCAACCAGGCCTAAAAGAAGCCTTTGCTAGGGAACCTAAGGGAATAGAAAAGACCTTATTCAGCTTCAAGGGAAGTAAGGGCAAACTTTCAAGGATTTATCAGGACTTGAAATTTATAATATATCCCCCCAAGCACCTATATCTACCAAGGTAGGTAAAAAACCTCAATAAGCAATTTACAGAAAAGGAAAAAGAAATCCTATGGGGGCATATGCATACCTGTGCGTCAGCCTTAGAAGTCAGAGAGACGCAACTCAAGGCCACCACTAGGTTTTACCTAACCCCAGTACAGCTCAGGTATGGGGGAGATAGATATGGGAAGGGTATATGATGGAAGGGTTGTGGCCTGCAGGCGGATCTATTACACTGTCTATGGGAATGTGTGTATGTAAAGGCCTTTTGGAGTAAAATTTGGAAAATTCTGAACAAAGTAAACAAAGGGGTGGTCCCTTTCAGACCAGAAATAGGGATCCTAGGCCTTTACCCAGGCAATAAAACACTGAAAGCACACCAGGAGGCATTGAGGACTCTATGCTTGGCTGCAGTAAATGTAATAGCAAGACATTGGAAGACTGAGGGCCCTATACCTTTCCAAGAGTGGATCTGCCTAGTATGGCACCTATTGTCGACGCACCCCCCCCCCCCAAAGAAGATGAGGACACTATATGTGGGTTTGAACGGCCGCACTCTTTATTAGTAGCCAAAAGGGGGAAGGGGTAGCCCTCCCACTTCCCCTTTGAACTGGGGTCCTATCTATCTCTTGTTCCTAACTGTTAACCGTCCCCACAGGAGGTTCCCGTCCTGGACCAGGCGCTATCCTGTTGCCCGGCGCCCTTCTTCTCACGTCTTCGGATTAAGCCTGAGGGGAATCCTCCTGTGCCCTACCTTAACCAACTTCTTCAACTTACACCCTACCCCGACCACTGGGTTTCCCGGGCCAGAGCAGGTTGTTCGCACCTATCCCCTTTCGCCCACCGGAGCGGGGGTTTAAACAACAAGGGTGAGGACACCGTAACCTACTGTTTGGTACATGGTCTGCCCAGCAGGTTCGGCCGCTCGTCTCTCACCCTTGGGCTGACCATACAGTGGGCCGCACTGAGCGGCTATGTATGGCCTATGCCCATCTCTTAAGGAGATGTTGCTACCCTATGCTATGCTAACCCTTTCAACTTTTAACCATTGCCTGAACTCAGCCTACCGTCACCAGAGCCAGCCTACTGCCCCAAACTGATATTGTGTCAGCAGGGTCCCATCCCTATGGAGGAACAACGGGCCCTCAGTCTTTGGGTGGGATGCTAAATAATGATTCATCGCCTCGACAGGGCAAGTATGGACATCATCTGAAGGGCACAGCCTCACTAACCAACCCTTTCCCCTTTGGTCCGTCTTTGACCTCCTTAAATTTAACAGGAGGGTACCTCCCTGCCAACCCATGTTGTGGATCTGCAGGGCCGCACCCGAGCTGTCCTGCCGGGATTGGGGGACTATTTCACTGATCCTGAAGGCCCCAAATAGTGCCACGCGAAATGTGGCAGTGAAGAGAACTACCTCGCTGTCCGAGTGACACACGGTATGTAATGCCTGGCTGATAGAATTAAGGAGCTGAAGGATGATGGGGGCCCTTACGTCCGCTGTCCGGGGGGTACTCTGGGCCCAACTCTCCCTCAGACGGCTCATTAAAAAGCCACTATCAGGAGAGGGGTGGCCTGCCAGGCAGCTCATAAAGGAGATGGCAGATATTTTCCCCCCAATCGTGCCCAGTGCCAAACCTCATTGCCTGAGCTGGAGCGCAAACTGAAGCATTTGCCCCTCCGGGATGGGGAATCCTAGTTCCCAACCTTTCCCTGGCCTGCATTCCTGGAATTCTGTAAATGTCGTTTCGTACGCCTGCCTGGTTCTGGGCGTGAGGGATCCCTGCACTGCCTGATATAGATTTATAATCCAAGGCTCCACATGTCCTTCGGGAATGGGTCGGGGTCCTTCATGGCATCTGGTGCAAGTTGGCGAAAACAGTCTGCCTGAAACCGAGAAAGGGCATCGACTATGCCGTTATTGATCCCGGGCACATGCTTGGCCATGAACAAGAAGTTTGCCTGCAAGCATTTGAGTACAAAATGCCGGACCAGCCGCATAACCCTCTCCGATTTTGATGACAAGTTGTTGATGACGTGAAAGACCTCCATGTTATCGCACCAGAACAGGACCCTTCTGTTGGAAAACTCCGCTTCCAAAAGGAGTCATTGCTGCCATAAACTCACTCCGTTATAGCCCTGGAGGAAGGCCTCCCAAGTTGCCAAATCCTCCCACATCACCCTTGTCACCCAGACATGATGGGCATATAATCGAGACATGAAAGCTCTCCCTGGTGCGATGACTTGGCAGGCAAAATTGAGGCTACCCATGAGGGACTGCAACTGCTTGATTGTTATCTTAGTGGCTGCCATTGTAGCCGCTATCAATTCTCTGAGGGCTTGGAGCTTGTCGTCTGGCAATCTGGATAGAGAGCATATGGTGTCCAACTCTATGCCCAGGTAGGTCAACCTAGTCGTTGGGCCTTCAGTTTTTTCCAGTGCCAACGGTACCCCTAGCTCTGCGGCTACTTCCTGGAATGTGTGCATTCCAAGGTCCCCGCCCTTCCCACGAAGAGGAAATCATCTAAGTAATGTGTGATCAAGCTCTGCCCTGCGTGTTGGTGCGCGATCCATTCCAAAATGGTGCTGAACTTTTCGAAGGCCGCACATGAGATGGAGCAACCCATGGGCATTGCCTTGTCAAAGTAAAACTTACCCTGGAACTGCATTCTGAGGAGCTCAAAGTCCTCGGGATGCACTGGCAGGAGACGGAACGCCGACTTGATATCGCACTTCGCAAGAAGGGCACCCTTTCCGCAGGAACGCACCATTTCGACCATGGAGTCGAATGATGCGTACCTTACTGAGCAGAGTTCGGGAGGAATAGCATCATTCACCGACTCCCCCTTGGGGTGGGACAAGTGGTGAATCATGCGATACTCACCTGGGGTCTTTTTTGGCACTATGCCCAGGGGGGATATCTGCAGAGTGGGAATAGGCAATTCATCAAAAGGGCCCTGAATCCTACCTTCCTTAACCTCCTTATTGATCTTCTGATGGACTAGTTGCTCATTACCCGTCACTGGTTTTCAAATTTTCTGCGCCCAAATGGTAATGAGGACCTTGCGTCAGGATCCTAAAGCCCATCCTAAAGCCCTCGACAACATAATCAGCAGTCACGTGGTCGGGGTAGTCATGGGTCGCCAGCCGTAAGGCTTCATGGCTTACTGGGGTTGGCACCCTTCCCCACTGGCTGGTTAGAACTCCCTTGGCTAGCGGCGGCCTACCTGTTGCCCACTCGCCCCCTGTTCCTAGCCCCATACTGCCTGAACCTATTACACATGGAGGCGGCGTGGTCGCCCGCACACTGCGTGCATACGTGCTTAAGTTTACATTGGGTCTGAAAACACCTGCCCCCATCTTTAAAATCCCAACATGTAGGCCCCCCCCGATGGTTGCCGTTGTCTGCCTCTCTGTCCACCTTCGTTTTGCTGCATATCCCCCGCACGCGAGAGCACATGGCCACTATCAGATCACGGGGCATACCTGGAGCAGCTAATGCACTCCAGTCAGATGTCGTGGGCATGGAGATCCCAGCGCAGGCGCGGGTTGTTGGCTGCCCTACGCCGGAAGGATTCATCGTAGTGCAGCCAAGCGCCCAGTCCACCTGTATCAAAGGCTTGGCGCACAATGTCTGAGTACTCTACATCTCCAGCCCTCGCTCTGGGAACCTGACCAGTGTCACCCCCATATAAATAGTGTAGGCAGCTGTCCAGTTGGACCAGGTGCGCTCGGCCTTTGGCCTTTTGAACTTCTCCTTTTCTTTCCTCTCTTCCTTGGCATTGGGATCCGGCATGGGATCACTAAAAAGGAGGGCAAATATGTCAATATATTCACCACTCCAGATCTTCTCTTTAGTGACCTGAAGCAGATGCTCCCCTAGTGGGGCTGACACATTTGCATATCCCCCCGACAGAGGGCAGGAGTCCTCTATGGCCACAACACCGGGTGGCCTGACTCGTGCAACACTAGTCCGCCCCCCACACCTGGGCCGCTGCCTTGTACCTGTGGGCTGGGCAGTGCCCACAGCTACCGGTCTGGCCCTGTGCAGCCCACACCCCTGGATGCGCCCCCCCATTCACAGCAAGAAGGGTACTGACTCCTTCCTTGTTCCCTGTGCGTGCACGGTAATGCTGGGCATTCCTCCTCTTGGCCTCTAAAGGGGCCTTCCCCCCATTGCCCACCATCCTCTTCCTACCATCCATCATCACCCTGCTCACCTTCGGTAGGTTCGGGTACGTACCAGGGCCTTGGGCCACCGCTGGGGCCCACTGGTCCCCGCTGTCTGCGCTGGGCTGCCTTCAGGCTCTCAGTTAGTGCCTGCATCCCTTCCCGGAGTGCTTTGATTTGTACTTGATAGGTGGGCGTACCTTCTTCCCTTCGCCTTCTGGTTCCAGGTTCCTCGTCCCTGTAACGAAAAGGCAGGGCCCGACGCCATCCACTTCCCGGGTGGCGCGGGTCCTCCTTGTAGCCTGGGGGCAGGACACCTGCTACTTCATCCATTGGGCTCGCTTATCCAGGCTCACCTTCCTTGTCACCTTCATGCACGGGCACCTCCCTGCGGTCACCCTCCAGCTCCTCTATGTGGGCTTGATACCCGCTAACTTGGCCTGCATGGCCTGGAGGAGTGCTTCCTGCGTGGCCCCACCCTGTTTCTGCTCTTTGTCTTTAGCCCCTTTGGGGGGGGGCTTAGTGACCCTCTTCACCGGGACTTTCATTTGGCCCTTGCGGCGAGGGGCCATCACACCCTGCTCCTCACAATCCCAATCCCCTTTTGGCTTGGGTCCCCACTGTGGGACTAGTCTGACCCCAAGGTTTCCTCACAGGGGCAGGGCTCCAGTAGACTTCTGCGCCCTTCGCAGCCTTGGCCCCTCAACGGGGGGTGGGGGGGACTGCAAACCCGCTGGGGCCAGTCTGTTGGGACAGGCCTGGGGGGGGATCAACTGGTATGGTGGGAGGGAGGGATAGGCTTTGCAAGCCCACTGGGGAAGCACCTCACTCGAGTGAATTACCAATGGGGGGAGGAGGCCCCCACCTTGTATGGCCCCAGTCTACCCAAATCACTGGGCATGTACATGCTCCCCTAGTGGGGGAGGTCTCCACCACCCTTCTAGTAGGTTCCCCGGAATCCGGCCTGTAACTCCCTCTGCCTTGTTCCTGAGGGCGGTGTGTGTGTGTTCCCTGCCTGCCTACCTCAAGTGGCCGCTCCCCTCCCACCCACCAGAAGGGGGAGACCCAATCAAAATTTGGGGGGGGAAGTCCACCCTGCTCCAACCGACACCCCCAACCCTACCGTGGCAAGCAGCCTGTTCCTGCCGCGCAGAGGGGAGACACCTTAAGAACTCGGGGGGGGGGAAATCCAGCCCCATCCACCCAGCACATGAGCCCAAGGTGGCTCTGAGGCAGTGGCCTGGTTCCCGCCACGCAGGGAAGAAGATCCTCAATCCCACTCTGCTCAACCCAGAACACAAGCCCTGACCAGTCAGAAGCGCGCGGCCTGGTTCCCACTGCGCCGCCTCACTGTGCGCATCCTTCTCCATGATCCGCACCCAGCTGAATGAGGCGCTTGAGTGAGGAGGCTAAAATGGCGCCCGGGAATCCCACCTCTCACGAGAGTCCCAGGCACCCTTGTTTGAGGTTGCGTAGCAACCACGGACTTCCCCCCCCGCCCTCAAGCGGCCGTTCCTTCCTCGCTTTTTTGTTTAAGAAGGGGGAAGGGGCGCCGCCAAACCCCCACCGCAGGGATCGCGGAGGGGACTTTACAATGGATAAGATGATGGTGAACCTGCAGGACAAGAAGCTGGAAAAAGAGGAGAAAAATGAAAAAGCGAGAAAGAAGAAAATAAATAAATATGAGGCAAAGTGGTTGAATATATTGGGAGCCATTGAAGGACTTGAATTACCAAAGAATGACATGACGCTGCTGTTTGACCAATATATATGAACTGATGAGTTTGAGTACTGCCTCGCATGGGAAATTGAGAACATTTGTATTGTAAAGCTGATGACAATCTTATGTACAATGCTGTGAAATGTTAATAAAAGAGATTTTTAAAAAAGAAAGGGGGAAAAAAAGAATGGCTGAGGGTTGGGTAGGGGTTTTTCGTATGAAGTTTCATTTTTTAATATTTGTATTTTAATTGTTATTTTAACCTATTGTTGTTTCTGTGCTGTAAGCCACCCTGAGATGCCGTGGGCATGAGGGGGCAGCTAAGAAATGCAATAAATAAATAAATAATTTTAATCCTCCATCCCATAGCTGGGTGGATATTGAAAGGAAGCTCTTAAAGTGCGAGCATTTAAACAAACTCTGTTAGATGAAGGTAGAATTAATAATGATCTTTTGGT
>QEPC01006195.1:614126-635453 GCA_003113815.1 Sphenodon punctatus
GGGGGGGGCTTAGTGACCCTCTTCACCGGGACTTTCATTTGGCCCTTGCGGCGAGGGGCCATCACACCCTGCTCCTCACAATCCCAATCCCCTTTTGGCTTGGGTCCCCACTGTGGGACTAGTCTGACCCCAAGGTTTCCTCACAGGGGCAGGGCTCCAGTAGACTTCTGCGCCCTTCGCAGCCTTGGCCCCTCAACGGGGGGTGGGGGGGACTGCAAACCCGCTGGGGCCAGTCTGTTGGGACAGGCCTGGGGGGGGATCAACTGGTATGGTGGGAGGGAGGGATAGGCTTTGCAAGCCCACTGGGGAAGCACCTCACTCGAGTGAATTACCAATGGGGGGAGGAGGCCCCCACCTTGTATGGCCCCAGTCTACCCAAATCACTGGGCATGTACATGCTCCCCTAGTGGGGGAGGTCTCCACCACCCTTCTAGTAGGTTCCCCGGAATCCGGCCTGTAACTCCCTCTGCCTTGTTCCTGAGGGCGGTGTGTGTGTGTTCCCTGCCTGCCTACCTCAAGTGGCCGCTCCCCTCCCACCCACCAGAAGGGGGAGACCCAATCAAAATTTGGGGGGGGAAGTCCACCCTGCTCCAACCGACACCCCCAACCCTACCGTGGCAAGCAGCCTGTTCCTGCCGCGCAGAGGGGAGACACCTTAAGAACTCGGGGGGGGGGAAATCCAGCCCCATCCACCCAGCACATGAGCCCAAGGTGGCTCTGAGGCAGTGGCCTGGTTCCCGCCACGCAGGGAAGAAGATCCTCAATCCCACTCTGCTCAACCCAGAACACAAGCCCTGACCAGTCAGAAGCGCGCGGCCTGGTTCCCACTGCGCCGCCTCACTGTGCGCATCCTTCTCCATGATCCGCACCCAGCTGAATGAGGCGCTTGAGTGAGGAGGCTAAAATGGCGCCCGGGAATCCCACCTCTCACGAGAGTCCCAGGCACCCTTGTTTGAGGTTGCGTAGCAACCACGGACTTCCCCCCCCGCCCTCAAGCGGCCGTTCCTTCCTCGCTTTTTTGTTTAAGAAGGGGGAAGGGGCGCCGCCAAACCCCCACCGCAGGGATCGCGGAGGGGACTTTACAATGGATAAGATGATGGTGAACCTGCAGGACAAGAAGCTGGAAAAAGAGGAGAAAAATGAAAAAGCGAGAAAGAAGAAAATAAATAAATATGAGGCAAAGTGGTTGAATATATTGGGAGCCATTGAAGGACTTGAATTACCAAAGAATGACATGACACTGCTGTTTGACCAATATATATGAACTGATGAGTTTGAGTACTGCCTCGCATGGGAAATTGAGAACATTTGTATTGTAAAGCTGATGACAATCTTATGTACAATGCTGTGAAATGTTAATAAAAGAGATTTTTAAAAAAGAAAGGGGGAAAAAAAGAATGGCTGAGGGTTGGGTAGGGGTTTTTCGTATGAAGTTTCATTTTTTAATATTTGTATTTTAATTGTTATTTTAACCTATTGTTGTTTCTGTGCTGTAAGCCACCCTGAGATGCCGTGGGCATGAGGGGGCAGCTAAGAAATGCAATAAATAAATAAATAATTTTAATCCTCCATCCCATAGCTGGGTGGATATTGAAAGGAAGCTCTTAAAGTGCGAGCATTTAAACAAACTCTGTTAGATGAAGGTAGAATTAATAATGATCTTTTGGTCGTTTTTACGTGAGATGGTCCCACTCATGCAGCAGATCTGCATGAGCATGAGTGGGTGCCGCCTGTGTGCATGCCATGGCTGGCGAGTGGGTGTGTGTGCTCCCACTACCCATGCATCCCGACTCACAGAACAACCAGTGAGTGGGGATTGAAGGGGGGTCGGTGTGTGAGTGTGTGCACTGGCTCCCCCACTGCTGAGGTGCACACCAATCCCCCCCGCACCTACCCCGCTGCTGCAGCGCAAACCAGTCCCCCCTGCACCGCAGTTCGTATAAAAATGGCGTTTGTGTCATCTTCTCTTTGCAAAGGTGTCATTGAGAGCATGGAATAAAGTGTTAAAGAAAGCAAGGATAGTTAAGGGGGTTTCTCCTTTCCCCCCTAGCAAGGGGACACAGCTCCCGCAAAGTCATCTGGCACAGCAACTGAGAGTAGATTTGAAACAAAAGGGTTGTGCTAGAGCTGACCAATTATTTTCTGGTGGTAAATTTCAGTCATATGATGACCGTCAGAGAATGGTACAAAAACCAATGGATTTTATCCAGTATGCACAATTGAAAAGGGTTTTTTTGTAAGGAAAGATTTAAGTAAACATTATGGTAGGTTGACGTTACGAATTGAAAAAGTATTATTTTCATGATACTTAGTAAAAGTTTAAATGTAATCTATAAGGCGCTACAGGAAATTTGGTATGCTGAAAGGCCGAAGCATTTGGTAAAATGGGAACAGGATTTAGGAACAACATTTGAGGAAAAAGAGACACGGGTGATTATTAATAATACTTTTTAAAGGTCATGATCTTTAGAGGCTCAAGAAACTTAGATAAAGGTAGTCTTCTGTTATTACTTGATACCAGTGCATTTTAAAAAATCTCAAACTGATACTCAAGGCTTGTGCTGGAGATCCTGTGGAGTGTTGGGAACGTACCTGCATTGCTGGTGGCAATGTCCAGTAATCCAAGAATTTTGGAGATTTCTATGGAAGTATATCAAGGTGGTGACAAATATTAACCTACCATTTAAACTGGAAATTGCTTTATTGAATTTATTTCCTGACATCCCGCTGGTAAATGATTATGGAGATACTTGTCAAGTTTTACTGTGCTGACTGGTTTGCAAATAATTGGCAAAAACTGGAGAGCTCCAACACAGCCAACAGAGGATGACTGGATATCAAGATTGTCGTACATGATGTCTATGGAGAAGGTGCCGGCAAATGTTTGAGGAGATATTAGCCATTACCTGACCAAATGGTTACCTTGTTATAAAATAATAAAAGAGATATTGGTAATGGAAAAAGTTATTTATAGGTGTCACATCTGCTTGTTTTGAACTTGTTTTTATATTTTTTTTAATGGAATATGGGTGGTTGTTTTTTAAAGTTATAAAATAAAGATTAAAAAAGTGATAGCCCACTAGCCATCAAGTCGCAAGGGGTCTGTCCGGGGCAAACATCTGGCGACCCAATAGCAAACATGACAGTGGACCATGGGCCACCGCAGGTTATATTGCTGTCACATTTGTTTTTAACTAAAGGATAATTGTAGTGCCCTCCTGAAAATTCTGAACTGGTACAACTGGTGCCTTTTCCTTTTTCAAAAAGTAAACATACCTTTCTCACTTTGGTAAAATTATATAATGTTGTAATTAAACTCTGTTTATTAAATATTATGTAAGCTTCTGCCTGTACCAGGCTAATATATCCTGCATTTGGAGTTTTTCATTCAGATTGACATGTCGTGTTAAAATCTAACTCCTGGTAGAAAAAGAGAACAAAAGATGTTGGCTAATCTGATTACAGTAGAAAGAGAAGAAAAATGTGAATCACTTGGACTGCACAACAGCCCTCGATGAGGAAGTGATGATCAAGGTTGAGTGATTTGCCCCAGGTCACACAAGATTTTTTTGGTAGATCAAGTATTAGAAGGCAACTCTTCTATCAACACGTGAATTCCAGGTAGCTCCATTCTGCTTAGGATGCTGACTCAGAAAATAAGCAAGTGCAACCTTGTTATAATCTGGTATTTGGGAGCCATGCCTCACACCGCATTATAACCAAATTTGTGTTATGACGATGCTTAAATCTTGCATCTTTGGGTGCACTGAATGGTTGAACTTTAACTTTAATTAAAAAGCAAAGCATATAGAATTCTTGATGGAGCACACTTGGAGCCAAACTGAATTCTCCCTATAATAATGGCAGTTCAGGTAATATACTGTGTTATACCGAGGTCACACTGTATTATCTGTTAGAAATGTCTTAAACTATTTAAAATAAATAAATAAATAAATAAATTCATATACATGCTAATTTTAGTTTTTCCACAAAAATGTTTTTAAGGTTAGTTTTTTCACTGGAAAATATTGAAAAAAACACATTTTCTGCAAATAATAATAATAATAAAAAATAATACATTATTATATTTATTTATTTATTTATTTTGAGGAAATTACTAGTTTTCATCCAGGAAATCTTTCCAAACCAATATTTTTGACCAGCTGCAACGTTTCTAGTTTTATTAAAATTCTACTTCTAGTCTTTCTTCAGAAGCAAAAGGCTTTTGTCATAGCAAGCTTCAGATTTGCCTGACTGACTGTTATGCAGTCTGATATCCTGATTTGATATTTTCATTGAGTCAAAACTGAACTGGTGATATTGCTAGATTTTTTTAAAGCGCTTACTTCTATAAGAGTATCCAAACTTGAAAGTATTACAGTCATTATTACTGCTATGACTAAGGTGTTTGATTTAAAAGCAGGTTACTAGACATGAGCAATATAGCTTATCCACTGCAAATATTGCACAGGTTTTTAGCACAGAACACGGAATGGTATGCTGCCCTCTTATTGACCCCATAGAGTGCAATATGTCAGGTCAACCAGGTCAGTGAACCACAAAGGTACATTTTTGATTGCAAACAACAGGGTTGCCATGGTAAGTTAACTTTTTGCAGCCTCAACTAAACTCAGCCACAAACGGACTGGACTCATTTGTCCTCTTTTCATCCGCTACGTCTGTTTATTTACACAGTTCCGGTCATACAAATACTTTTCTTCTCTCACCAATACAGGCTCATTCCCTTGGGCTCTACAGTCCAGGTATCTAATCTAAACCCCTTGCTAGCCAGTGCAGGACCACTTGACAGCAAGCTCCCAGCTTTCTCCCTGCTGATCCCCCTATTGGGGGGATCACAGCTCAGTCTATTACAGCCCTTTGGCCCAGCTGGCCAGTAACCTTTCTCCACTGATTCCACTTGTGGCCAAATGGCTGAGAGTTCTGCAATTAATGACCCTTCTAAGAAGGGTCAAACTCCTTCAAGGCTTTATCCCAGCCTGTACTCTTGAGGTGGATCCTGCAAGGACTTAGGGGCAGTCTGTAGGGAATTGCACAGTAACTCTCTTTTGTTTTCATTATTCATTTAATTTTCATTATTAAAGTGTCATTCATTTTCATGATATTTCATTATTTTTTGTTTTATTTTTACTTTCGTTTTCAATTTCCATTGGTTTAAATGGAAAACACATTTTCAGCTGTAACATTTGTACTTCGTATCCAATTTGGATTATATTTGGCAGAGTTGTACTCCCCATGGAGGGCACTACGTGTGCCAAATTTCAGAACGATTAGATAAAGGGATCCCATTTTATAAGCAGTTGACATTTGTTGTTTTACTAATTGCTGTGTAGATGTTCCTGGATGTAACATCTTTGTCTCCCGTCTGATTTGGATGAAACTTGGCAAGCTTATACCCCTTCGCAAGGGTACTATCTCTGCCAAATTCCATAAGTATTTCCTAAAGAGTACCAATGTTATAAGCAATTTACTTGTAAATGTATTTCTGGCTGCAACAACTCTGTATTCCTATCTGTTTACATGAAATTTAGCTCGATTGGATCTTGAGGATCATCTCTGCAATATATAAGAATGATCTGATAGAGGGACCCAAAGTTATAAGCCTGCACATGATCTGGAGAGTATGAGCCTATTCCAGGGATCTCTTTTGTTCATCACTGTGGTACAAGATGTGCTTGCGATGCCAATTGGCCAGCAGAAATGTCACCCATATATCATTCTCTGCTGCGACTAGGTCTAAAGTGGCAGCATTGTTTGCCGTTCTGCTTTGGACTGCCGCTTTTTTGGCTTGTCTGCTACTGGGCTGACGGCAGCAAATGGCAATTTACGATACTTCATGGCAATTTCCAGCAGTTTTAAAAAAAATTATGGTAGTTTACAGCAGTTGTGGAATTTATGGAAGAGTACGTAATGTTTATGGCATTTACGATAGTTCACAGCAATTTACGGCAATTACAGCAGTTTTAGTGACATTTATGACAATTTTTGGCAGTTGTCCACAGAAGTTCATGGCAATATACAGAAGTTCACAGCAATTTACGTAATTTTACAAAATTATACGGAAGTTCCTGAAGATTTATGACAGTTCACGGAAGTCCACGAGAGTGTCTGAAACTTTCAGAAAGGAGGAAAACAGTGCTATGCTTGAGCAGAAAGTGGCAGAAATTATATCGGTAAGTGCCACTACATCAGTAGGGCTTGCCGTGTACATGAAGGCGGTGTCGGACTAGACATGTCCAACAAAAAGAGTTGCCACTTCCCATTTCACCCCTAGCTGTGAGCACCCCAACCCCACTTGTTACTGGGAAGCATCTGCTTATGTCCTCTGTCACAGTGCTGCAGGATGTGATTGTGATGACAATTGGCCAGTCTAGATGTGTAAACCATGTCTCCTGATTGCTGGGATGCTTCCCTCTGCCTTGCTGCCTGAAGTCCCAGTTATGTCCCTTCTATGCCCTCCTCAGAGCCTCCCAGGATTGATCCTTGAAAGCTGGAAGCATGCAGTAAGAGAGGCAATCGCATCTCTGTCCCAGCCAGGATGTCTTTGAATTGTCAAGCCAATTGGCCAGAGACTATATCTCTCATCTCTGCTGTTTGTCACAGGCTACAGTCTGGGTGGGCACCCCGGGTGTGTGGGGGGTGTCCCATCAACTTGCAGAGAACGACCCAGGAGGGGGCAGGAGGATGTTGGGCAGCACCCCAAGCGCATGGGGATCAGATTTATGTAGCTACTGGAACTCTTGCAGTGAACTCTAGTGCACACGCATGCGCACACACACACACAGGGTATTTTCAGATGTTATGGGATTGCTGCTCACCACACTGAATCACAGTGGATCCTGTGTGGTGGCAGCAAGCGCGGTAATGTCTGTTTGAGCCCCGCCAGATGTTCACCATGGTGAATTCCTGACGGGATTCAAAGCTAACCACGATTCTGGAGGTGAGGCCGGCCTCACCTCCAGAACCATGGTTAGGTTGGCCACAATCCGGAATGGGGCTGGCAATGGCCACGCTGAATGTCTGTTTGCTAGCCCCGTCCCGGAATCAGGTCCCAACCACGGGACGGGATTGGGCGCAGCGGCCTGATTGGGCGGGTGGCCAGGGATGCACGGGGGGTGAGGCTGAGCATCCGTACATTGTGCCGTGCAGCCCCGCCCCCTCCGAGATTCCCCTCTGAGACCAGGCCAGCACGTATGATGGACGGCTGGTCTGATCACGGACCAAGATCCGAGACGGATCCCAGTCCAGGGTTCAGCGTGAAGGACCGAAAGGCCCGTCGCGTCTGAAATTACCCATCATCTTGGACGTGGTATTTTTATATGCCAATATACCTCAGGATGAAGTATCCATTATCAGATCGATATTAAATTTGCATAGAACACAAGATCATTCAGCAGGTTATTTGTCTAGATTTTAGAACTGGTTATATCTAGAAATTACTTTAGATTTGAAAATACTTTTTATGTCCAGAGTTTAGGAATAGCTATGTGGTCCTTGATGATGGCCCTGGAGGTGGCTAATTTGTTTTGTTTATTTATTTATTTATTGACATTCATACCCCACCCTTCCCTGAAGACTCAGAGTGGCTAACAAAATATTATTAAAAGACATTTAAAATACAATCTCCCCCCCCCAAAAAAAACCCAAACCACTCCAACCCACCCCCAACAACTGCCCACCTAATCCCTCTCCCTATTCTCGCCTGCCAAATGCTTTACCAAAAAGAAAAGTTTTACACTGCCTCCGAAAGATGCTCAGACCTGGACTTGTTTATGTGTTTTGTTGTTTATATCTCTCCAGAGATTATGTACTCATTTAAAAATTATTATTATTATTATTTATTATTATTATTTTATTTTTATGTTGANTTTGTTTTATTTTTACTTTCGTTTTCAATTTCCATTGGTTTAAATGGAAAACACATTTTCAGCTGTAACATTTGTACTTCGTATCCAATTTGGATTATATTTGGCAGAGTTGTACTCCCCATGGAGGGCACTACGTGTGCCAAATTTCAGAACGATTAGATAAAGGGATCCCATTTTATAAGCAGTTGACATTTGTTGTTTTACTAATTGCTGTGTAGATGTTCCTGGATGTAACATCTTTGTCTCCCGTCTGATTTGGATGAAACTTGGCAAGCTTATACCCCTTCGCAAGGGTACTATCTCTGCCAAATTCCATAAGTATTTCCTAAAGAGTACCAATGTTATAAGCAATTTACTTGTAAATGTATTTCTGGCTGCAACAACTCTGTATTCCTATCTGTTTACATGAAATTTAGCTCGATTGGATCTTGAGGATCATCTCTGCAATATATAAGAATGATCTGATAGAGGGACCCAAAGTTATAAGCCTGCACATGATCTGGAGAGTATGAGCCTATTCCAGGGATCTCTTTTGTTCATCACTGTGGTACAAGATGTGCTTGCGATGCCAATTGGCCAGCAGAAATGTCACCCATATATCATTCTCTGCTGCGACTAGGTCTAAAGTGGCAGCATTGTTTGCCGTTCTGCTTTGGACTGCCGCTTTTTTGGCTTGTCTGCTACTGGGCTGACGGCAGCAAATGGCAATTTACGATACTTCATGGCAATTTCCAGCAGTTTTAAAAAAAATTATGGTAGTTTACAGCAGTTGTGGAATTTATGGAAGAGTACGTAATGTTTATGGCATTTACGATAGTTCACAGCAATTTACGGCAATTACAGCAGTTTTAGTGACATTTATGACAATTTTTGGCAGTTGTCCACAGAAGTTCATGGCAATATACAGAAGTTCACAGCAATTTACGTAATTTTACGAAATTATACGGAAGTTCCTGAAGATTTATGACAGTTCATGGAAGTCCACGAGAGTGTCTGAAACTTTCAGAAAGGAGGAAAACAGTGCTATGCTTGAGCAGAAAGCGGCAGAAATTATATCGGTAAGTGTCACTGCATCAGTAGGGCTTGCCGTGTATATGAAGGCGGTGTCGGACTAGACATGTCCGACAAAAAGAGTTGCCACTTCCCATTTCACCCCTAGCTGTGAGCACCCCAACCCCACTTGTTACTGGGAAGCAGGAAGCATCTGCTTATGTCCTCTGTCACAGTGCTGCAGGATGTGATTGTGATGACAACTGGCCAGTCTAGATGTGTAATCCATGTCTCCTGATTGCTGGGATGCTTCCCTCTGCCTTGCTGTCTGAAGTCCCAGTTATGTCCCTTCTATGCCCTTCTCAGAGTCTCCCAGGATTGATCCTTGAAAGCTGGAAGCATGCAGTAAGAGAGGCAATCACATCTCTGTCCCAGCCAGGATGTCTTTGAATTGTCAAGCCAATTGGCCAGAGACTATATCTCTCATCTCTGCTGTTCGTCACAGGCTACAGTCTGGGTGGGCACCCCGGGTGCGTGGGGGGTGTCCCATCAACTTGCAGAGAACGACCCAGGNATGGGGCTACCTTTGGTGATGGTCCGGAGACTGCAGCTGGTGCAGAATGCGTCAGTCTGTCTCCTTACGGGGATGGGTCGCTGTGAGCACCTTACACCAGTGCTCCGAGCTCTGCACTGGCTGCCGATAGTCTTCCGGGACCTATTCAAAGTGTTGGTGCTTACCGATAAAGCGCTATACGGTCTAGGCCCCTCCTATCTGCAAGACCGCCTCACTCTCTGTGCCCTGGATCGATCCTTGCGGTCCGCCAGGAGCGCCCTTCTTGATGTACCATGGGTAGTGCAGGGGGCAACAATGGAGAGGGCGTTCTCAGTGGCAGCACCTAGGCTGTCGAACTCCCGATGGAGGCCCAGATGGCCCTGGATCTTGCCTCATTTTGGTGACAGTGCAAGACCTGGCTGTTCCACCAGGCCTTTGGTGAGGGAGGTGGGTGAAGGGTGGGTGGGGAGGATGGGTTTTTTACTTTTTTATTCTTACACTTTCCTTTTATGTATTTTATGCATTTTATGAATATTTTAAAATATTTTATTTTTTGTAAGCCGTCTCGAGCTGCCTAGGCAGGAGAGGCAGGATACAAATAATAAAAATAAATAAATATTATATTTGGTGTATTACTATTTTTGATGAGTTTAACATCGGGTTTTCGTATATTTGTTTTGTTAGTGTTTTTTTTAATTGGGCTATATTTCTCTGTATGGTTTCAATTATTGGTAGATGTGTTATTGAGATGGTTAGGTGTCTTTTTTATGTTGATTTTATTAGGGGGCGTTAATATTGGTTGATGGCTTTTGTCTTTCAGGTTCTTTTCCCTTTAGGATTTTGACCTGCTTCTTAAGATTATATAGGTATTATTTATTTGTAAGGTCTTGAAGTATTGGTAGATATAGTATTGTGCTCATATGAGTAAGATGTTTTTTCTTTTGCATTTGCCTTTGTGGTACTTTTTAATTCTTTTTAGATGTCTTTAATATATATATTTTTTAATTTGTATTTATTTGTTTTTGTTGTTTATATGTTAATAGCCATCGTCTGGAGAGAGATGATCAGCAGGACTGTAGGTGTTGACAATTTTGTTTTAGATCTTCAATTGTGCTCCTGCGTGGTGCTCTGAAGAAAACCTTTGGGACTGAAACATGTCAGCTGAAGCCTGAAGGAGCAACAGATTTGAATTCTTCATGAAGATTGACTAATATTGACCTGGACTTACAGACTCTTTGTTTTGTTTATTTTGGCGTTTTCATTATTTATGATTGGTTATGAGACTTTTTTATGGTCTCATTATTTCATTTGATTGGATGTGAGTTATTTTGGACATTATAATATTCGTTTCATTGTTATTTGTGATTTGGTTTTGTCTTTTCTGTTTTTTAAATTTATGTTTAGTTCCCCCTTTCTGGATGTGTAGGGTAACACTGACTATTATGTAATAGCCCTGGTTGTGTTTTTCACATTCGGTTTAGGCCACTACTAGATCATACTAAAGAGCTGCCTCACATTATGGACTAGCAGCCAGTGGCAAGTAGCCAGACACGTGGATGAGCAAAGCATTCGTGCATTTTAGACCTGAAATGAATAGTATATTTGCTATCCAAGATTAATATTCACCATTAACTACTTTCTGTGACTGAAAAGTGACAAACTGAGTAACTGTATAATACTTTAATGGTTAACTGGTTTACCATTACCATGTTACTGCATAACCAAAATACATAAGAAGTGCCATACTGGGTCAGACCACTGGTCCATCTAGCCCAGCATCCTGTCTCCGACAGTGGCCAATCACGGTGGCTTGGGAGAAGCACCCAACAGGTCACAATGGGGGATCCATTCCCTGTTGTTTTCACCCAGCTCCTGTCATGTTCCCTGATCCTGTCTGGCTAATAGCTGCAATGGACCTATCTTCCAGAAACTTGTCAAAACCTCATTTTACCATCTTTACATTTTGTTTTTCTTTACTCTGTTTGTTGAATTTGGTAGACATTCAGAAAGTGACTAGTTGTGCTCGTCTGAAGTCAGTTCTGTGTTGGAGGGAGGAGAGTAAACAGGAAAGAAAATATGGGCAAAAGGAACTAGCCAGTAACTGCGGAACTGACAGGAAAATGGCAATACAGTAAACAGTGCACTGCAGCATTACATGGGAATGTGGTAAAAGAGTTAGCCAGTTAAATCACCGAACAAACTGATACTGCTCAGTAGCTGGTCCTTGCCAGAGCAGATTGGATACCGCAGATCTGGCCGGTTACCATCTAGTGGCAGATACCATTTCAGTTCTAGTGCACTGCCTCGGACTCTCCAGTGCCACTGGGAACTGATCTGTTCTCCTCTTAAAAATGTCAGAACTACTCTCGGAGATGGTGCTATGCATAAGAAAAACAAACAATTGTTTAGAGTCACCAGCAATTGCCCCATATTTGGTGTGGCAATGAGCGCAGCGCACACTGGGAGCCTGTGTGGGCCACAGCCATGGCTTCCAGCTCAATGCCAATGCAGCGGTAAGGGATGCCACATTCCCTGAGGCTTTCATCCACCGGGGGCAGAGCCATGGAAAAATCTGGAAAGGTGGTAATCCTAACTTGTAATCAATGCCTACACACTATAGTCATCTCTGTCTATAGATTCTCCTGGCCCTAGAGATGGCTGAAGCCAACACATGCACATTACGCCCCACCTTGAGGTCAGCACATAAGCACTGAGGGTTATCCTTCACCCACCAGCTGGTGGAGATCGCTGCAGCTGGCAGATGTGCATTGTGGTTAATATCTTCTGGCTGTCAGAGGGGGAGGGGGAAAACACACCTTTCCACACTTCAGTTGCATGCCCTGGTCTCCCAATCCCTCCTCTGCTTGCACGCATGGTTAGAGTAAATGCCCATCAGGATAGTGGATGGGCCAAAGGGTCTCACTGAGACCAGGCCCCTATCATCATAGGGTGCAGAGGTTGAGGAAAGGACAAGGGCCCACACCGTTCACCTCGTCTACACACAATACTCACTCCAGGAACGGGGGGAGGAGAGCTTGTGCGGCAGAGGTGAGGGGAAACCGGGGAAGGGCCCAGGTCAGGAAGGGATGGGAAGAGGAAGGGATTACTCACAGGGAGGTAGTGAAGGTCCCAGAAAGGGGGGAAGGAATCCACGCACACACCATCACCACCCTTGCTTGCACATGAAGGGAAAGGGGGGGGGGGAAGGACACACAACACACGTAAACAGTCTCAAGGTAGCACAGTCAGAAATACAAGAACTTATCTCTCAGGCAGCTGGTCTGCACTTTCAATCACCAGTGCTGGGGCATCCTCCATGCTGGTGTTAAGTAGCTGGAATCCCACGTGCTGCTGCGCCACAAGTCTTGTGGAGCGGTGCACAGTACGTGGCGTCGCCTCTGCAGCAGTGGAGTCTGCCCTGCCTGGCTCCCGTCGAGCTGTCGGGGTTTCCGGGGAAACTGGAGAATGGGGCGTTGCCTACAAAGGAGCTGTGGTGGCTGGGCTTGGAGCTGCCACCGGGGCTCGGGGCTCGGGGGGTTACCCCCATCTCCGCAATCGTCGGGGCTATGGCCTCCCCTTCCCAGAGACGGCGGTGCTGCATGACGGTACCCCCCCGTGAAACCCCCCAGCCAAAGGGCCCATCTTGGAGGGGTGATGAAGGTGAAACTGGCACACCAAGCGGGGTGCTGACACACCCACTGCCGGTTCCCATGAGCAATCGGTGGGGCCGTAACTGACCCAATCCACAAGATATTGTAAATGGCCATATCGGATGCAAGAGTCAAGGATAGCCCTGACCTCATACTCAGGACCCAGAGGGGTCATGAGGGCAGGGCCTGGGGAAGAAACGGGCTCTTGGCCCACAGGGGGCATTACTTTCTTTAAGAGGGACACGTGAAAAGTGGGGTGTATGCGGACTTGAGGGGGTAATTGTACAGTGTACGTGACCTCATTAACTTGCCGAAGAATCGAGTAAGGGCCGATATACCTGTAATCTAGTTTTGAAGATGGTCATGTTGAGGAGTAATGGTGCCAGCTAACCCAGACATAGTCCCCGGGTTGCAGGAGCAGCGCCACTCGTCTATGTTTGTCAGCTGCCCGCTTGAATTGTTGTTGAGCGAGCTCGAGGGTACGCTTAGCTAATCCTTGTGCTGCATTGATTTGCCAGACTAGAGCACCTGCTGCAGGAACTTGGATAGAAGGAAAGTCGGGCATGCCAATCTGGGGGTGAAAACCGTAGGAGGTGTAGAACGTTGAATTCCCAAGCGAGGTGTTGGGTACATTGTTGTAAGCGAATTCAGCAAGGGGCATCCAGGTATACCAGTCATCTTGCAAGTGGTCCACATAACAGCAAAGGTACTGTTCCAAGTTTTGATTGACACATTCTACCTGCCCATTTGCCTGGGGATGATATGCCATTGTTGGTTTGAAGGTTATGTGTAGAGTGGCAAACAAGGCTTTCCAGAAACGGAAGACGAATTGGGTTCCTCTATCCGAGATAATCTCTAAGTATGGTGTGCGGATGGTATTCCTTTGCAGGCCACAAAATGTGCCATTTTCATGAAATGGTCTACAATAATGAAAATCGTATTATAGGCCCTAGAAGGCGGGAGTTCTACTATGAAATCGAACCCTACTCATTGCCATGGTCCCTGAGGAGGATCGGGTAATTGAAGGAGTTCTATGGGGGCTTCTTGGGGTATTTTGGTTCGGGCACACATGGCACAGGCTTTTACATATTGTTGCATGTCCTTTGATAATGAGGGCCATCAAAAGGTCCTAAGGATCATTTGTTGAGTTTGCTGTGGTCCCAGATGGCCGGCCAGAGGTGCATCATAATGGACAACAAGCCGGAGGTACTACAATAAGTCCTTGTTTCTTTTGAACTCCATACTCTATGCTGTAGGATGGGTCATCAAGGCGGGCGGGGGTCCTGGTGCTTGCTTCATGTAGTTGTTTCAGCTGGATGTAGGTCGCCGCAAAGACCTTGGGATCCAAGATGGTGTCTTGTTTCTTGTCCTCGAGGTTTCGCTCCTCATGGTGTCTGGAGAGCGCATCCACGAGGACGTTCAATTGGCCTGGGCAATATTGTACAATGAAGGCAAAAGGGCGAAAAATAACACCCAGCATGCATGCCAGGCATTTGTTATCTGCGCTGTTTGTAGGAAAGTTAAGTTTTTGTGATCGGTGATCACTGTAACAGGATACTTGGCTCCTTCCAAGTAACGTAGCCACGTTGCGAAGGCAGCCTTAATGGCTAGCAGTTCACAGTCAAAAATGGTGTAATTACGCTACGCTGGTGTTAACTGGCGGGAATAGTATGCGCAGGGAAGTAACTGTTTCATGTGGGAGTCTTCCTGTAATAAGATTCCTCCTAGGGCCCTGCTGGAAGCATCCAATTTGACATGGAATGGTTTCTCAAAGGTGGGATGTTGGAGGAGCGGTGCTGTGGTGAAGGCGTGCTTTAGATAGGCAAAGCTATGTTGCTGTTCTGGACCCCATGAGTACACCTGGTTCTTCTTTAACAGATGAGTCAAAGGCATTGTGATCTCAGCATAGTTAGGGATGTATTGCCTATAGTAGTTCGTGCTTCCAAGGAAGTGTTGCAGTGCCTTTACGGTTCTTGGCAGAGGTCAGCGTAGCAGTGTCTACTTTCTGTGCACCCATCTTTATCCCCGTGGGGTCAATAACAAACCCCAGGAAGTCTACGGTAGTTAGATGGAACGCGCACTTCTCTCCCTTGTAATATAAGTGATGTTCCCATAGTCTCCGCAGCACTTGTCGCACGTGGTCCACATGTTGTTGCAAGGAAGAGGAATAAATCAAAATGTCATCTAAATAAGCTATTACAAACTCATCCAATAAATCTCAAAAAATTTCATTAATGAGGTGCTGAAATATAGCTGGAGCATTGGCAAGGCCAAAAGGCATGACGCAGTATTCAGAGTGGCCATAATGGGTCCGAAAGGCAGTTTCCCACTCATCTCCCTCTCGCATTCGTACCAAATTGTAGATCCCTCATAGATCCAACTTAGTGTAGATACAGGCTTTTTGGAGATGGTTTAAGAGTTCAGGAATCAACAGAAGTGGGTATTGGTTCTTCACGGTGATCTTGTTGAGTCCCTGATAATCAATGCAGGGCCAGAGCCCCCCGTCCTTCTTGGAAACAAAAAAACTGGGAGGCCCAGCGGGCAAGCAGGAATGGTGGATGAAACCATTCTGTAAACTTTCATCTAAGGAGCGTCGCAGGGCCATTAGCTCCGGGGCGGCCAACGTGTAAATATGACCAAAGGGCATCTCCGTTCCAGGAATCAAATGTATCAGGCAGTCATAGGACTGATGCGGAGGTAGGGTTGTGGCTTGTGTTTTTCTAAATACATCCACGCAGTCCCCATATTCTTTAGGTAGCCATGGGGGAATTGGTTCTACTGCTGTACTGGGCATGGTCATTCCGCCGATGCAAGGTGCCACTTGATGACTGATTTGCTGGCAGTAGGGCAATGTGAATGATACTTGTTTGGTTCCCCAGCTGATCTGGGGGTCGTGTTTTCCTAGCCAGGGAAACCTTAACACCACTAAAAAAAGAATAGAGTGCAAACGATGTCAAACGTCAGAACATCTTGGTGTGTACCAATGGCACAAAGTAGGGGGCATGTCTGGGTTGTGATGGATCCTGATATTAAAGGGGAGCTGTCTATTGCCTGCACACCTTCAGGGTGTGCCTTCCTCACAGTTTGAATCACGCACGTGCGAACCAAATCCCCATCTATAAAGTTCCCTGAGGCACCAGAGTCAATCAATGCCCATGTAACTTGAGAGTGTTGTAGTCTAAGGGTAAGAGTCACAGGCACCCGGAGGTGCCTGTGCAAGGTTCCCATGGTAAAGGGGATTTGATTTATAGCCAGGGTGGCCCCTGCCCATCCCGGCCCCTTGCTGTTTCCCTGCTTTCTTTTTTTGGATGGGGGCATGGGACATTCGTGGATGAAATGTGATGGGTCACCACAGTAGAAGCATGCTCTAGTCCTCCACCTTCGCTCCTGGTCTTCAGCCATCAATGGGCCCCATGAGGCTCCCAGTTGCATCAGCTTGGGATCCGTCGCTCGAGCAGCCCCGGGGAGTAGTGGTGTCGTAGGCATTGACTGGGGAATGAAGGCACGGGGTTCTTGGCAGGGTTCGTGGTGCCTTTTGGACAGACGATCTTCGATCTGGAGGTCCAAGTTGGCTAACGTCTCCCAGGTGTCTGGTAGGGCAGAGAAGGCAAGCTGGTCTTTCAGTTCTTCACTCAATCCCCTCTGGACCGGAACATGACTTTTAGGATGTCATTTGGCCATTGTAGTTCCAGGGCTAGTTGCTGAAATTGAGTGCTATACTCAAGAAGCCCTCCCTTGGCTTGCTTCAAAGACATAATGGCTGTTTCAGCATCCCTTGCACGAAGGGGATGGTCAAAGAGGAAGGTGAATTCCATCACAAAATCTGCATAGTTGGTTAGCAAGGGGCTGCTTCCTTTTAACAAGGTAGTTGCCCACTCCAGGGCCACCGCTCCCAGGTTGCCTATGATGAAGGCCACCTTAAGGGTGTCTATGGTATAAGTGGCAGGCTACAGGGTAAAGGTAAGCCAACACAGAGCCAGAAAGCCCTGAAAGGTCTTGCAATCCCCTACAAATTTATCCAAACGGGGTCCCCTCGGTTCCCGTGGGGCTGCTGCCGCCGCCACCACCGCAGGGCATCCCCCTGTAGCCCCGATGGGGGCGACCATCTGGGCCACAGCTGCGGCCAGATCCCTATGTTTATCCTGTAGTTCCTTGACCTCTAGGGCCAAGGAGCGGACTGCTCGAATGAGCTCAGCTATTTCGCCTGCCAAGTCCATAACCCCTAACCCTGGGGGCAGGAAATAGGCTGCTGATTCTGTTGGGGGGAGGGGGAAAACATACCCTTCCACACTTCAGTTGCGCGCCCTGGTCTCCCAACCCTCCTCTGCTTGCATGTATGGTTAGAGTAAATGCCCGTCAGGATAGTGGATGGGCCAAAGGGTCTCACGGAGACCAGGCCCCTATCATCATAGGGTGCAGTGGTTGAGGAAAGGACAAGGCCCCTCACCGTTCGCCTCATCTACACACAATGTTCATTCCAGGAACGGGGGGGGGGGGAGGAGAGCTCATGAGGCAGAGGTGAGGGAACAACTGGGGAAGGGCCCAGGTCAGGAAGGGACGGGAAGAGGAAGGTGTTACTCACAGGGAGGTAGCGAAGGTCCCAGGAAGGAGGGAGGAATCCATGCACACACCATCACCACCCTTGCTTGCACATGGAGGGAAAAAGTGGGGGGGAGGACACACACCACACGTAAACAGTCTCAAAGTAACACAGTCAGAAATACAAGTACTTAGCTCTCAGGTGGTCAGTCTGCACTTTTGATCACCAGCGCAGGGGCATCCCACGCGCTGGCGTTAAGTAGCTGGGGTCCTGCCCCGCCGCAAGTCTCGCGGAGCGGCGCACAGTACGTGACGCCACCTCTGCGGCAGTGGAGTCTGCCCCGCCCGGCTCCTGTTGAGCTGTCGGGGTTGCCAGGGCAACCGGGGGAGGGGGCGTTGCCTCCAGAGGAGCTGCGACGGCTGGGCTCGGAGCTGCCGCTGGGGCCGGGGGGGCAGGAGGTCGCCCCCTTCTCCGCAACTGCAGGGCCCATGCCCCCCCCGGACATGGCGGTGCTGCATGACACTGGCTAGGAACGTTCAGACAGCAACCCTCATCCATGACTAGCATGTAGGCATTGCAAAGCATTCCTCTCTGTCAAAGATTGCGGTGGCCCACACACGTGCACTGACAAGGATTGGAAGTGTCCTGCTTTTCTCTGCATGGTCTGTGTGACTTCCCATCTGTACACATCAACACAGCAAGGCTAGCAGCTAGGGGGGAGCCTCCCAATGGGCTAGCATTGCCCCTAGCCCTACTATTCATAAGTTTTCCTGAATTCACAAAGCCAGTCTTGGGTGGTTAATTTATACAGTGAACTTAAAACACTGTATCGTTTCAACAAACCCATGCCAATCTTTCAACCCTAGTGTGGTGACCAGTTTGTATTAAGTCCCCAAAGCCCTGAATGTAAGAAGACCTGGGTGCTATCTGGTTAGCAGGAAACTGTCTTGTTTCATGCAATAATCCACGCTCATGTAATTTGTCAGTCACTCATTCTGATGACGCACGCTATCTTCTATTCAAAGTGTGTGAATATTTGTACTAAGGATTTTCTTGTTTTTAAAAGCCAAAGCCAGGTGAATGCCTGCATAGTTTTATGTTTGTCTGATATACCTCCCAACAGTCCCTGCTTAGGAGGGACTTCTGAAGTACTCCTGACTGGATCCCAGCTAGCTGTATTTGACTGCTGCTTCAGACCTGCTCACATGAATTGCTTCTTACCCAGGGGAACCCTATGGTAGGGTTATCCTGGGGTAGTTTACCATACTTGGGCATAAAGCCATTTATGTGCTGTTTTGACCTGAGGGTGAAATTATCACCTGGTGACTACAACCCCATCAGAGTGGTCAGCTGGTGTGAGGTTACAAGTGATGTCAGGAGGACTGAAAAGCAAGGGGGCTCCCTGTAAGCTTGGCTTCTGGCTAAGGCTGCCACCTTCTGGGATGCTTTCTGGGTGTTAGCACATGAGATGGGGCCCTATATTGCCCCCCACTCCCTTTACCCTGGATTTACCCATCCAAGTGAAGGGTAGCTGCCAGATGTTCACCCTGGTTTGGGGTTGGGCAGTATCACATGGCATAATACCCAGAAAGGCGAGGCATGCCATGCGGGGGTAAACCGAGCCCAAACCGGGGCTATGCACTGCCTCTGGGCTGCTTCTCATCTGACAGGGGTGGGGGTATGAGGTGAGCTGCATTCTCCACCATAGAGTCACAGTTGCAGGCTAGAGCAGTCACGGGAGCGACCACAACCCTATGGTGGAGGGGGGCAGCGTGTGTGCAGACCACGGTTGGGAAACCACCAGCTCATGATGGAGCCCATGTGAGGCAGCTTCAGGGAGAAGGGGAAGCACCACATGCAGCAGCTCCAGGGGGCCAGCGGGCTCCTAGCCCATGTGTTAACACTGTGGGTACCTCCCCCCGTCCAGAAAAAAACTATAGCAGTACCCTAGATAATGGAGGAAAGGAGTGATCCACCTGGAGCCCAGAGAGTCTACAACAAAACCCAAAACTCAGGGTCAAGCCTGGAAGGTGGTCAAATTCTTTCTGCCCCCAACCCTCCCTCTGATCTTCCTCTCTCCTGTGCTGTTAACTCCTCCTGCAAGCATTGCTCTGCTTCCTGGCTGATATGCACTGCTCACAGATAGTGCCAGGAGCAGAAAGAGCAGGGTGTACTACCTACAGAGGCAGTTACCAGCTGCTGGTTCGCAAAAGGAGGGGCAAGGGGCCATTACTTTTTTAGCCCCTCTGGCAGTATGTTACCCCCCACCAGGGGTAAGGTACCACACACAATTTGGCATACTTGTACGATGCTTTACTCCTCAAGGGTAACCCAGGGTATAAATGCACCTCTAGAGGAAACTTACTGAAAAAGTGGCTGTGGAATTCTTTTAAAAGGCAGGTCAAAAAAACCTAACAATAGTTGGTAATTAAATGATTTTAGGGCTCTCTTCAGATTACTTTTTGTTTGCTGTGTTTCAGACTAGAACACTTTTGTATTCTACATGCTGTGGGCTGCTTTGCAGTTAAGCCCAGCAAAAGAATAGCCTTTCTGTGGCAGCTGGAGTGAGACTTTCTGTCACCACATGGCTCGCACATAGCTTCCGTGGTGATTTGCCGCTAACGCTCATATCTTGGGTTACCATAGAAATAGGAGGCACTGCAAAGAGACACACAAGGGGCTGGGAGAGAGCTTGATTGGTCAGTGCAAGCTGTACAGAGACTTTGGAAGGCTGGTAGGGGATCAAGGAGAGGCGAAGTAATGGGAGGTGGGGAAGGGATGAAAGACAGGGGAGGGGCCCTGTAGGAAAATGTGTGTGACGGGCCATGGGCTTGAGATGTGTCTGGACAGCTTCCTTCAGCTATGGAAACCCAAGAAAGTAATATTGAACTCTACAGCAATATTGTCTCCTCTAGAATTAGAACAGGTTAATTTCAGATGCCTGTAGAAGGGTCCTGGGCAATCTAAAAGCTTGCACACACTCATTAATAGAAGGTGGTCCAGTAAAAGATCATTTCAGCTACTGTCTCCATCTTTTGTATTTGGGACCAAGACAGCAAACGCTTTCTCTCTCAGACTCCATCTCAGATTGTCTTACAAGATGCAGTCACATGACACCTACTGACTTAGCAAGGAACTGCATCACCCCATGAATTAAGACAGAAGCTCTCAACCTTTCTTGGACTCAGGCACACCCTCCTCCTGGGCTTCAGCAATGCTTTCACGGCGGCACACCCACACGTACCTGTCAATATACCACCACAGCTTCATACCCTTCAACTGACTAGCACTGAAAACCCTGCTTGCATGCAACCAAAGACAATATGCAGTGGGTATTAACTGAACTTGTAAATAACTACAACTATAATATTAAATAAATATTACTTAATTCAACAGCTGTGGCAGGGCCTTGGCGGGCCATGGTTCGGTGAGCAATTATAATTACCTGCATTTTCAGGGCACACCTGACAACTTGCTGAGGGACATCAGTATGTCCTGACATGTTGGCTGGCAACCACTGAATTAAGAATGCCTCTGATGGCAGGACTGACTGGTTATTTTATAGATTGGGCCGGTCAACTAAAAACACCTATAATATGTTTAATCCAGCATTGCCAACCCTTACGGTTTCAGCACAGATGTCACAAGTTTGAGAGTTCTTTGAAACCTACAACTTTACAACTACTTCTTCTTCTTCTTCTTCTTCTT
>QEPC01006195.1:637971-660338 GCA_003113815.1 Sphenodon punctatus
GGTGTCCCCCCTTCCACCCGCGCAGCCTGGGAGGGGGAGGGGGGAGGAATTTTTTTATTCCATTGATTTCAATGGGGACAGTGCCCCATTGAAATCAATGGAATAAATCTGGTACTGGTATACCGGATTTAATCAGGGAATCCGTTTTTTTTGGAAACCGGAATCCGGTACCCGGTAATTGCCCTGGGGTCCCGGCCCTAGTAATTAGAGGGTTCAGAGGGATCCAGAGTGGACTTTTTGAGGATGGGGGAGACAGTGGCATGTTTAAAGGCAGAGGGGAAGGAGTCGGTAGAGAGGGAGAGGTTGATGATGTGCGGGGGGGGGGAATGGTGGAGGCGGGAAGGAATGGGATCCAGGGGGCAAGTGGAGGGGTTGGAGAAGGAAAGCAGGGAGGAGATTTTATCAAGGGAGGCGGGAGGGAAGGAGGACAGGAGAGAGGTGGGGGGAAGAGGGGGTGGGGAGTAGTAGGGGGAGAGGACTTGGAAGCAATTTCCAGACAGATCTTTTCAATCTTAGAGGTGAAAAAGAGAGCAAGATCCTTAGTGGAGAGAGAAGAGGAAGAAGGAGGACAGGGGGGTTTGAGAAGGGAGTTAAAGGTGGAAAAGAGACGGCGAGGATCCCGGGAGTGGGACTCAATGTGTGAGGCATACTACTGCTGTCTAGCGAGGGAGATAGCAGAGTTGAGTGATGAGAGGCAGAATTTGAAGTAGAGGAAGTCAGCGTGGTAGTGGGAGATCTCAGCTTTTGTCCTGACTGGAGATGGTGATGGCCTGGAGGGCTAATTGTGCTGGCAGGAAAAAAAGAGAATGAGACGTATCATTCTAACAGGAACGTTGTGGAGTGAAAAAAGGAAGAATTAGACAACTAAGCCTAGGGGATGGAGGAATCATATACTATCCCTCCACATCCCTAGGTCATAAGACTGAGCGACAGAGGGTGCAGCAGTGTTATCAACCCTCCAGTTGGAGGGTCGGGGTGGGGGGGAAGCTATTACTTTGTTCTCCAAGGGCATTCTCTTATAGGTACATTTAAATAAGAACCTCTCATTTTTGCTTCTGAGCTGGCCAGAATGGTTTTTGTTGAGCTACGTTCTCTCCCCTTGCTCTGATTCTCTATTATCTTCCGAACCTAAGCTGGAGAATGAAATGAGAAATTAAGACCTGACTCTGGCTTTGGCTCCCCCAAGTGGAAATGCACACCAGGCAGGATGGTGTGTCTTGGTGAGTGACAGGACTGTGAGGATAGTAGAGTGGATTCAAATCTTACCTCTACCTCAGACTTGCTGTGTGGTGTCATGCAAGTCGTTATAAACAAGGGGTGGGAAACGCCCCCAACTCCAAGACCTTCGTATAGCCAAGAGCCATAAGACAGGCCACATGGATGCAAACATGTGCACATGCCCCTTGGAAGCATCTCTCGGGCTGAGCCTCACCCTTTCCTGCCTCTCCTGCTTTGTGATTGACCGATGGAGCTTGGCGCTCTGTGGACCTGGCTGTTAAAATTCTGAAGAGCTGCCGCAATTTAGCTGCTGAGCCTCGGGCACAATGAAATAAGACACAGGACCATTAAGGCAGTGTGGGGCCGGGAACTGGCCCTGGCTGCGAGCTGCACTTGAACTTCCCAGGAGCTGCATGTAGCTTCTGAGCCAGAGTTTGCCCACCCACGCTATAAACCCTCTTTGCTTACCTGTAAACTAGGGACAAAAATGCTCCCACTATCTTATAGGGAGATATTTCAGTCCTCTCGCTGTTTAGTCCTAGTCTTTAACACCAGGGCCAGTCTTTCTTATGGTCAAGGATGTATCTCAGTGATTCTCAAACTTGGCAGTGTGCCACCCTGGGCCTATGCCAATTAGATCCAGGGGTCGCACAAGGGGCAAGTCTGGGTAAAAGACAGGACTGGGAGAGCTGTCTCTCTGCACATGCATACCCGCTCTCTCCTCCCAGCTCTGCTCTCCATTTCCCTCCTTTCCCCTCATCCAGAAGAGCCCATACTGCACTTAGTAACTGCTGCTAAATGAAACAAAGGAACTCCTGAGTCCTCCTGCTGCCGTGTCTGTGCTTGGACTAGCCAGCACACAGCAACTTAGCAGGGGGTGTATGGGTGGCACAGACAAATGTGGGTTTCTGAAGTGTGGCACCATTGGATAAAGTTTGGGAAGGGTAGGTGGGCTGGTGAGGCCATGGCTCTGAGCCTTGCGGTCTTTAGGGTCTACAGAAAGTGCCTGGGAGGGAATCCCAGCAGCCACCAGGCAGTGCCTATCACAGGAGGGTGGCTTCTAGAGCAGTTACGTCTTGTGGAACCTGCTGCTCCTGAGGCCCACAACAGCAGTGCTCACTTCCAGGGACCCTCAGGAGAGGTGGTGGGACAGGAGCTTCCTGTAGGGTGGGTCCTAACTGCTGCCCACCCAAATAAGTCCACCTCTCTGTTGGCTCTTCCAGACCTCGGTCTTCTAGAGAACTCACCTCACTCCTTGGCCCTCTGGGCCCAGCAAATTCTAGAGCCAGCCCAGCTTCACGCTGTGTGAATGGCATAGCTAGGTTGGAATGGGTCCTGATACAAGCGATGCAATGGACCTCCCCTCCCGTCTCCCAGCTGCACCAGGGAGTGTGGCCACCCCAGACTCATGCCCCCACCACCACCCTCCGTGCAGTTGCACTGCCTGTCCCTATTACAACTTCACCCTTGTTCAAACCCCATTCACTCAAATGGGGCTCTTGCTGGTACTAAATGCTTACACCAGAATTAAACAGTCAGAGTATAACACCCCTAGCTTCACTAACACAATATGCATTGGGAGAGGACTTATAAAAAAAATAAAAATAAAGCCCAATACAGGGGTCCATGTCCAGATATTTATAGTTCCCGAATCTATTATTCCTAAATCTTCTATCAAATTATCTTTTTTATGCAGAAATTAAAGGTTTAAGATCATAATATTTGTGGGGGTGCTTCCAAATGCTCAGCCCCAACAATTAAATTCAAGGGGGAACCAAACCCTGGAAAGTATTTTGTAGGAATGTGCACCCCAAAGTGTGAAAGACCAGGAAAAGGCTGATCCTGGCCATTTTAGGGTTGGAAACAAAAGCCAGAAAAAGCTTGGGTGATTTATTTGGCTTACATTAATAACTTTCCTGCCCTGCCCCCTCACTTTCATGAATTACTTTTCAGCAGCATCCTATAGATTAAATTACAACAACTCCTGTTTTATATTAATCTGTAGAGAGGCAGGTTAGTCCAGTGGTTGGGTTGCTAGCTGGAGAACAGGGTTCATTTCAAGTAGTCCATCAAGATTGGACTACTGCAACGCGCTCTATGTGGGGCTACCCTGGTGACGACCCGGAGGCTGAAGCTGGTGCAGAACACGGTGGCCTGCCTCCTGTCAGGGACAGGCTGCCGTGAACACAACACCAGTGCTCTGGTCTCTGCACTGGCTGCCTATAGTCTTCCGGGTCCGATTCAAGGTGTTGGCTATTATCTTTAAAGCCCTATATGGCCTGGGCCCTGTCTACCTGCATGACCACCTCATCCCCCATGTCCTGGATCGGCCCCTGCAGTCATCCAGGAGCACCCTCCAGAGATACTCTGGGTATTCCAGGTGGCAACTTTTGTGGGGGCATTCTCGGTGGCCGCACCAAGGCTGTGGAACTCTCTCCCAACAAAGATTCACCTCTCTCTGGACCTCCCCTCCTTCCGTAGACAATGTAAGACCTTTCTGTTTTACCAGGCGTTCAGTGAGGGAGACAGGTAATGGGTGGGTAGGGTTTGGGGTTTCTTTTGGGGGGAAAGGGGTATTTATCCCGCCATTTTAATTGATCTTATGATTTTTATCTGATATTTTATATTGTGTTTTATATTTTGTACTTATGTTTTTATTGTTTGCTGTACACCGCCCCGAGCTGCCATTGGGCAGGAGGGGGTGGGTTATAAATGCTGACATAAATAAATTAAATAAATACATTTCCCTGCTCTGAAAAGCTCTGGGCTGGGTGGCGTGGCTTCTGGAGCGGGCTTGTGCCCTGGCAATTCATTATTTTTTTTTACCAATTAAGCACTGATAATATAAGTATAATAACATACCTCCTTGCCACTTTTCCTGAATATGTTGCTTTATGATATGATGATAATATGAATTAGCAAAGGATCTTGGGAAATGGTTTTGCAAAACAAAAGCTCTGGCTGTCTTGGATCCAAGTCCAAGTCCATCTGATCTCTCTGGTAGTTGTTGGAGAGGCCACACCCAAGGTGTCAGTTTTGCCCCATTTCTGCTGGTTGACAAAATGGAGTGGGTTTAGTTTGGGGTTTTGTTAAATTTTTGTTAAACTCAGATTTTGGTTAAATTGGTTTTGAAAAGAAGCAGAAGCAATTCTAGCGATCAGCTGGTCTGTCAGTCTGCCTGCCCGGTGGCTGGTGTACTATACCATTACCTAGTCATCACACCATACATTTTAAAACAAGCTTATGGAAGTTCCACCCTTATTAACCATTTGTATAGCACTTTCAATGTTCAAAGTGCTTTTACAATCCTTATCTAGTTCACCCTCTCAAAAACCCTGTTAGCTAAAAAGATTGGGATTTGAACCCTGGTCTCCCAGGTCCAAGTCCAGCACTATCTACTACACAACACTGACTACTTTTTCCTGTCTCTAGTCCTCCAGCAGAGGGATTTTTGATTGGTCCTCGAGCTAAGCAGAGGCAGTATGTTTTACGTTTCTAAAAGGTGCCGAGGATTTGCAGACATCCTGAGTAGTTCCAAGAATAGATCTTCCTAGGGTTCCTCCCCTTCTCAGCTCAAATCAAGCAACTGTTTCTGAAGGGAAAATATCATTGCAAGAGTCCGGTTGTGGTCACCCTATACTTATTAACTGGTATCGATGACTTGCTGGGTTGTTGTACAGCTGGATACACAGGCTATTTTAACATGTGCTGTAGTATTCAAGTCCCTAGTGGCCACCAGAATGTTTCTCTGTTTGTATCTTTAAAAATTATCAGAAAGAATCTGCAGATTTGCTTATTCTAGTCCTAGGACAATAACCCTTTAACTCACAAAACCCTTGCTCTGGTTCACATGAGTAATGAGAGGTGGATATGACTTCTTTTGACAAGCACAGGAGTTTGAGGGATGGGGCTGTTCTTGATGGTCAGCTGTGCTTGACTGAATGCCTCCCAACAGTCCCTATTTGGGAGGGACAGTCCCTTTTTGCATGCCAAACCCCACTGTCCCTCTTTCAGGAGAGACAAAAAGACCAGAATTCAAGCTTCAGACACTTCTTTCCTAGTTGCCTCCCATAAAAAAACACTTGAGAGGACAATGGGGAGATGGTAGAATGACAAGCTACTAAGTGGAATGATCAGCAGGAGTGCTGAAGCTCCCTCTTTATGAGCATGGAATGTGGGGAGGTGTGTGTATGCACGTGTAACTTTATGAGGGGTTGGATCTTATTCGCTGGGAATGGAGCTTATTGGCTGGGAGTGGAGAAGCAGGGCTTGTCCTTTGGCTACTGGAAATGTTGGGAGGTGCATATACAAGAATGAGGGGTTACAGCACTGAGGCTGTTCCTCCTGATGTGCAACCTTTTATCAACAGTTTGGGTGAACAAGCCTTCCAAAGGCATGATCCCGGATCAAGGGTGGAGAGAGGGAAGCCACTGGATCTGACTGTCCACAGGAAGGGAGATTTATTTATTTATTTAGACTTAAAACCACGCCCCTCTTGCCACAGGTGTCCCGGGGCAGCTCACAAACCCCTGACTAACCCCTCCCCCCCTGGAATGCTTGGCGGAAAAGCCTTGTCTTTCAACTATGTTAGAAGACCAGGAGATCTGGGCTGACAGTCAGTTCGTCTACACGAACGCTATTCTGGACTTCTTTAAGTCCAGAGTAAATAAGTCCTCAAAAATTGTATAACTCTAAATTACCACAAGAATCTGGATTTATGTATTCCAGAATATCTGTGTATTTGGGCACTTAAATCCACATTATGGGTGTTTTTAGAAGAGCGGGGGAACCTAGCGGATTGACAAATCCATTAAAAAAAAATCGCGCAGGGAGCATTTACACGCACCGGAAGTTGCTCGCGCATCATTTTAAAACCAGATTTGTAAAACCATCAAGGCACCCCCGGAGCAGCTCCAGCGGATGGGAGGTCCTGTGTCCATCTGAAAACACCCAATGAAGAGTGATCCATTCCCTGCTATTTACTTCCTGCTCCTGACAGTCAGAGGTTATGTCCCCAGCCAATTTGACTAATAGCAATTTATGGACCTGTCCTCCAAGAACTTCTATCATATCCTTCTCAGCCATTTTTTTCTCCAGGATGAAGAGCCCTAATCCATCAAGCCTCTCCTTGCAATTTTGTATTAATAAATATAATTTGCATATTCATCCACAGAAGCAAATTCCAAACTACCTTTGTTCTGAATGAGAAATTCACATACTAATTAACCCGGTCATTTTGCCTCAGCATAGTTGCTTCATTTCCTTTATTTGCCATTTGGTACTTGGTCAGCTTCAATAGTACTATTTATTTAGAGCTAGTTAGTATTATTTAATGTTTTGACCTTTAAAGCCCTAAATGGCTTGGAACCCACTTATCTGGCAGATCGCCTGACCTACCATGTCCCATCCCACTGTGGCCTTTGGGGTCGGCCAGGGATGCCTGTCTGGAGGCACCAGTTTTTAACCTGGTCTCCATGGCAAGGAGGACGTTCTCAGCTGCCGCTGTGCCGCTGTGGAACTCCCTTCCCTGGGATGTCCATTTATGTCTGGGCTTGAGTGCCTTTTGGAGGCAGTGCAAAACTTTTATTCACGAGGGCTTTTGGTAGTGGGGGTTAGAGGAGGTGGGTGTTGTGCAGGATAGGGCTGAGTTAGGAGGCTGGGGAGTTGGGGTAGAGAGGCGCCGGGGGCGGAGGGTAGTGTAGGGTTGTGGGGTATTTTATGTTTTTGCATTTGGGGTTGTTTTCTATTTGTATATTATATTTTGATATTATAAGCCACCCTGAGCCGCTGTTGGCAGGATAAAAATTCAATAAATAAATAAATAAATAAATAATAACCACTGTAGCCTTGTGAATAAGGTGTTGGGCTTGGGTCTGGGAGGCCAGGAATCAAATCCTATCTTAGTCATAAACTCACTAGTCCTGTTTCTAGACAATCAAAGTTAGTCTGAATTAGCAGTAAATCTGGAGTTGTTATTCAGGGATAACCGTCTACGCAATCATTAATATTCTGGAATGAGCACTAATCTGGAATAAGTAGTAAGCAGTTCTCTATGCAGGGTGGGGTGGCTCTAGTCAGACGGACTGCTGCTCCACTTCAGGTCGGTTTCCCAGGTTTGACTGGCCTGCTCCTCCACCAGTGCTCTGGGATGTTCCGAAGTGCTGCCATCAGGGCTTCCCCAAAGCAGGCACAGCCTGCTCCCTACCTGCTCCGCCTTCACATCTGGCAGGGCACCCTTAGACAGACGGGTCACCCGGGGGTGAAGCTGGCTGGTGTGGCCAGCATCAAGGCAGCCCATCCATCTAAAAGCACCCATTATGACCTGTTGTTTATTTCTCTGAAGCGACTGAAGGCAGCCACTGTTGGGGACAGGATGCTGGGTTTGAACCCAGTAAGGCTGGGCTAAGAACCCAGTAAGGCACACCTTATATTCTTATGTTATGTTAAAAGGGAGGAATGAAAAATTGATCTCTACATTTCTGGCCAAAATGCACTAATGATGTTTTCAAAAGTCATTTGAGCATTACTTTTAGCAGTGATGAAGACATAAAGAAAACCCATTGGGTTTCTCTGAGGACTATTATCCCACTGCTCACAAAAATTCAGTGTAAACCTTCCTGTCTTTCAAGCCCCTTTTTTGGCTCATCAGATGTGCTCTTTGGATGAACTGCATGCTCTGTGGCTGTTGTGTGATACCACAAGACCTTAGCTGCTCTCAATGCTTTCTTTTATAGCTCTCACCAAGTTGTGTGTCGGAGTATGCATTGCTATTTCAGCATGTTCAGCTTTATTTTGGGCTATTTAAACTTAGCACATTGGCTTTTCCTTTTTAAAAAGATCCTGTCTTGTTGGGAGATAAATAGTGCTAGGTCCATAAGCATATATCAGTTGGTCAAATGTGGCAATGTGTTTATTTTGGGATCCTAGCCACTTTGAAGGACCAGCCTTCCCAACTGCGTTCACAAGGCCATTTAAGTAATCGCTCAAAATTGCCTTGCTAGGTTTGTACAAAACACGACACATTCCATTATGGAGCAATAAACTTTTGGAAATCCTGTGAATTGATAGTCCCTGGAAGAACTTGAAGTGACTGGGATTGAGTTCTTTATGGATGTTTGTGATCACTGCTTCCAAGTGATGTTTGCTTTTGAGGCGTTGTAAGGCTAATGCAATTTGTCTCCAGAGTAATTTGGGAACTAGCTGCCGTACTTAGCGCTTTGACACTTGTTAATATCCCTTACATTTCTGTCTCCACTTAATGAACCAGAGAGCTTACTAAATAGACAACTGAGCAGCCCAAAAGCCCGATCCATCAATAGATGCATTTTTCATCAGTGACACCCCAGATCCTCTTAGTCCCATTAAAAAGGCTCAGAAAAAGAATTTGGGACAGGTGCTTTTGAAGGAGCAGTGGGAAAGGATTGACACTTAGTGCTGTAACATAAGATATTTCATTATGTGTGGAAAAGAGGATGCATGATCCTCCCTAGGAATAGCATCCGCACCAACAGTTAGTGTGGGTAGGAGTCCAATTTGCCACAATGAAATGGATGCCTGCACTAATTGCTAGAAGGGTTGCCACCTCTCCCAGGGAAGAAAATAAGATATTGCTAATTTGCATGCATTAGTTTATGTGAATTTAGAAGACCCTGCAGGTTGGGTCTATTCAATAAGCTCTTGCTACTCTATCCATGATGGCTGCTGCCCCACTTTTTTCCTCTAGTTGTGGCATGGTCACACTACCCACTTGCAGTAGGGGAAGAAACAAGAAGCACAGCCTCTGAATGGTGAGTACACAGATCGAATAAGGAATTCTCTCTCCGGGGAACTGATGGCAGTCCCATGATGTGGGATATTAAAACTGGACCAGACTCAACAGAAGCAAAGGTCTTATAGGACAGTGGATCTCAAACTGTGGGGTGGGTCCCCCAGTGGAGGTGCAGAAGGTTTGAGATGGGGGAGCAAGAAGGAGCACAGTTGACATGTTGTCAGGATTCATCGTTAACACCCTCTTGAGATGAATGGAGCATTTTTAATCTCCTAGAGCTTTTGTTTCATTTTGAACTGTCAGCAGAACTCCAGAAGACAATGCCTCTTTGGATCACATGATGAAGATCTCATTCACAACCACAAGGGCTGGAAACGTCCTCTTTGAAATAAAATAAAATAAAATATAAAGTCTTGTCAGGTACCGATGGTGCCTCAAGATAAGAGCTGGAATAGGACTGCTGGCATAGCACCATTTTGGATTCGCTCAAGGTCTGTGCCACACGATACTGGTCAAGAACCCATGGAAATATGGAGCTGCTAAACTGGGAGATTCAGTAAAACAGAAAAATTGCATTATTCTTAAAACTCATCTCATTCTGTTTCCCTAGAGGCAGAGCTTCTGCCTTAGTTTTCTCATCCACCCACTTGCCTTTCTTCTTGCTATGCAGATCACCATCATAATGGACACCACCTGATTCCTTTACTTCTATGGTCAGCAGAGAAGTAAAAATAGAGAGAGGCAAGGGAAAAAACAAAAGAGGAATGTATACTGCATGTAGCTGGTGGGGAACTTTTTCTGTCTTGTGGTCAACTTTGAAAATTAGTACAACCTGTGTAGGCCCCATAAGAGTTGGGGATGGGGCACTTAAAAGGTGCACTCAGGATGAGGGAAAGAGTCCAAGGCTACAAATCATGGATCTATGTCATGCATCCAGCCCCTGTCCCTGAGTGCATGCCCTCATGTCTGCTCCAGGGTTTAATTTGTAGGGGGCTTGCCAGGGCTCAGCTGCGCAAATTACATCCAAGGGTATCTAAGCCCTGGGAAAGAGTCCCAGTAGGGGTGTGCACCCTGAAATGTGAAAGACCAGGAAAAAGCCAATATTGGCTATTTCAGGGTTGGAAAGGAAAGCCAGAAAAACACTGTATGGTTTATTTAGCTTTCATTCATGATATTCCTGCCCCATCCCCTGCACTCATCACCATATAGATTAAATCAAAAAGAACTGTTTTATATGGAGCAGGACCCTGCAGGAAAGAAGAGATTAAAGGGGTGGGGCTATGGACTGTGGAGCCATGGGAGGCCCACATTTTATTTTTGCCCTAGGCCCTGTAAACGTTAAGACTGGCCCTGTTCAGCTGTAGAGAGGCAGGGTGGTCCAGTGGCCGGGTTTCTAGTTTGACTAAGGTTCCATTTCCTGTTCTACAGGTTCTGGGGTGAGAGGTGTGGCCTCTGGGGCAGGTGTGGGCCTCAGCAATCCATTTTTAAAAATGAATCACTATTCTCCTTCCTTCCCCCGAGCTCACTCTTTCTGTGCTTGAGAGTAAGGACTGGATCCATGGACCAGATCCAGGAACTGGAAAGGGATCAACTAAAAAAAAATAAGCAGCCATGGGCCAGATCTGACTCACAAGCTGCAAGTTCCCCACACCCAATGTAGTTTATATTTGGAGCAGTTCATGTGGGGAGTAAGCCAACCCTGCATCTCCCTGATCCTGATTTTGGTGAGAAGTTGAGGCATCCACTGCTATAATTTGCAAGGTCTCAGCTTCTCTAAACTACAATGGCTTGGTACTCAAGTCCTTTGACCTCTCTCTGCTGGTGTGCCCCTTCTTCCCAGTCTGCTCTGCCCTTGACACAGTCCTTATTCCGGGAGGTGGGATTAGAATTAGGCTGTAGAGTGCTATGGGAATATTCAGCAACCTCTAAGGGCTAAGGTCCTGGGGATGTGGTGTGAGGCCACATCAGTCAAATCAAGGGCTGATTGTGCAATCAGGGATTTAACATCACTAGTCATTAGAGCCTTTGTAAAATAAGAATGGGGGTCTGTGGCAGCATGTAGCCTGTGACCCCTCTGGCCCTTTAAGGCAGGTAGCACCAACAGCAAGAGAAGGTGCTAATTGAGGCACAGGTACTGAAGGAAGGGAGGATCGCACCTAATTGCCTCACATTCGGGACTGAGCATGGCTGAGCCAGCCTAGGGGGAGTCTTAGAGCTCTGGAAGGGGAAAAGATTCTTGGCAATGCAGACAGGGGCTGCATGAGATCTGGCCCAGGAAAGCCCTCAGAGGAGAGCCGTGTTGACGCTGGTAACTGGCTACAAGAAGCGATGAGCTTGGCCAGTGGGACTGTGAGTACTCTGGGGCTACAGAGCGGTGTGGATAATAGGACTGCTTGAGAAGCAGAGCAAGGCTGAGAGCCTGGCAAGGCAAACAGGGATTGCCTGAACTTTGGGAGTGGGAAACTCTGGGAGAGGAATATTGCCTGAGTATATGTATAGAGACCTATATTATAGATGGAAGTTACATAAATAAAGAGACTTGAGCTTGTATTCCGCAAATGCGAGTGACTTTGGAAGTGGATCCTGTCTTGACTTACCCTAGCTAGCCCTGTCCCTGAGTCCCTGGATTATTAAAAAAACATATTGATAAACTAGAAAGGGTAGATAAAATGGTGATGGACAGAAGGGGGAAATCATAGTGTATGAAGGTTGATTTGGGTCTTTAAGTCACTTAGTGATAACAGCCTAAAAACGTGAGACAAAAGAGGAGGGGACCAGTAGGATAGATATTGTGTGAAGAGTGTCTGATTGCTGGGCCAAGGGGAACACTTATATGACATCACTTCCTGTGCTCCTGAAAGGATGGGTTCTGTCTTTGTATGCCTGTCTGATCAGCTAGCTGAACACTCTCTCTGCAGTTAGTACCTATTAAAGTTGTTGTTCAGGTTAATGCCTACTCTTGGGGCCTTTTTAGACAAATGGGATTTTAAACCCGTGGCTCTGGGACACCTCCATGGGGGGAGCTTTAGATGCTCCTCCGTGAACCAGAAGTTGCCCAGGCACCATAAGAACCAGCGGCGCGGGCAACTCCTGGGTGTTTTGAGATGTGGCGTAGTACAGACCTCGATTATCGAGGTATTACTACGCCACGTCTCAAAACACCCGGGAGTTGCCCACGCCGCTGTTTCTAATAGCATCCAGATTACTTTTGATTCACGGAGAAGCATCTAAAGCCCCTCCCCTCCCCTCCCCCGCGCAGCCGTGTGCCAGAGCTGCGGATTTAAAATCCCGCTTCTGTAAAAAGGTCCTGTGGGTGCCTCCTTCCTGCAAGGGTCTCATACCCCTCTTCCCCCAATAGCATATGGTGGCAGCACAGTAGATAGCAGGAATCCATGTCTATTGAGAGGATCTAAAGCACAGAAAAAAATCATGGCCTACAGAGAACAGTGAAGGTGAGAGGAAAATCACTGACTGTAATTGGGCAGGGAAGAAATGGCAGTTTCTGTTAATGTTCAGTCTCCTAATGCATTTCCATTGCAAAGTGAATGACCCAAATGGAACCACAGGTTTGAATGATTCCAGATATCTTCTGGGTTAAAAAGCACACCAGAAGTAGAGTAGATTAACAGCTTAATCTACCTGATGGGGAACCAGGCAGATGATATACTGCTTTGGCTTTCATCCAGGCTAAGTGAGGAGGATTTGAAGAAGTATGACAAAGTGATGGAAAGACTTGAAAAACATTTTATTGTGAGATGAAATGTAATTTATGAATGGGCAAAGTTCAATCCTTGTATACAAAACAAAAATATGAGCCAGTAGATGAACTCATCACTTCTCTGTACTCACTAGCTGAACACTGTGACTATGGTGCCCTCCATGAAGAAATTATCCAGGATAGAATTGTAGTAGGGGGTCAGTGATCACAAACTTTCTGAAAAACTACAAGTGGATGATGGGTTCACTCTGGAAAAAGCAGTCACCACTGTAAGGCAGCACAAGTGTGTTAAGAAAACAATTTGACCTCCATGGCAGCAGCAAAATTTCTCCAGTAGACAGAATTCACTCCCAGAAGTGGGGGAACAGTGGTTCTGGGGAAACAATGATGCCACAAGAAGAGGCAGCCGCTGGGGCAGTTCAGAAGATGAAAGAACTTAGAATTCAGAGAAACTGCTAGTGGTGTACTGGAAAGAGACATCAAGAGTCCAGCTGGGAAGAGACATCAAGAGTCCAGCAAAAGACTCTTGTGCTACAAATGCAAGAAAAAAGGTCACTTTGCAAAGGCATATCTTGCAGGTACAGCTGTAGGACAAATGAATTGCAGAGCCCATCCAGCTTCCTGGGTTCCATGACAGAGAATAACACCGCTTTTAAACGAGGGGCGCTGAAGCGCCTCCTGAACGCCGCGTTAAAGGAAAGCCGCCGAAAGTGACGTTCTCCCCGTTGCCGGCAGCGGCGGCGGCGGCTGGCAACACGGGACTTTGGAGCGGCGCATTCTGAAAACCTGAAAATTGAAGTCTTAAGAACGCGCCGCTCCAAAGCCCCGTGTCGCCAGCTGCCGCCGCCGCCAGCAACAGGGAGAACGTCACTTCTGGCGGCTTTGCTTTAACGCGGCGTTCAGGAGGCGCTTCAGCGCCCCTCGTTTAAAAGCGCCCTTAAACAGTCAGAAATAAAACCTGGACAGCAGAAGGAAGGATTGTTGGCCAACCAGTAGAATTCAAGTTGGACCCAGGTGCAGATGTTACAGCTCTTTCAGTAACCACATTTAGGCTGCACTGGAATAGGAGTCTCCAGGAGTCAGACAAGAATCTGAATAGACCTTGGGACTGGAGATTAGCAACAGCAGGCATGTTCGAAGCAACAATGGAGCATAAAGGCAAGGAAACCAGAGAAATTATTTGTGGTAAAAGGGCTAGAACAGCCACTGTTGGGAGTCAGACCGTGTGAGGACATGGAATAAGTAAAGTGCATAGGACAGGTGGCATCGAGCATTAAGTCAGCTGTTCACCCCCAGAAAGAATGCCCCACTCTTTTCCAGGGACTAGGCCTGATGAAAACTCCCTATGAGATCAAACTGAAGCCAGACTCAAGACCTTTCTATGTGAGTGTTCCAAGACGAGTGCCTATTCCACTGTTAGCAGGAGACCCCCTTCCACGTGTGACTATTGGGGGGTTGGTACGCCAATATACACCCGATTCTTACATTTAGGGGAATTAGCTGAATGAGTTGAACTAGGGGTCCCCGCATGCCACAAGGATCTGTCAGAGGTACGGAGTGCGCTCCTGGTCAGATGGACTATCCCACCCACTTCCCAGATACACAGACAACTGCTTGAATACAGAGGGGGGTTTTATTACAAAAGGGAGACACAGATACACACACCTACCCTCCCATGCACAAATACACACCCATGGACCAATTCTTAGGTGCTAAATACCCAACCTCTCTTACACAGATATACCACCCATCCACAAACAATCCACCCCACTCCCAATCTGGTATTCTTCAGGGCTGGTGCACACTGCGTTGGGGGAAGAGGAAGAAACAGGGAACAGAGAGAGAGAGGTATGAAAGGTTACCTTGCTGAGCCTGTAGGTAGAGGGAGAGACAGGCAACCCTCAGACGGCAGGGGTGGGGTGGGGTTGAAGAGGTGGAGGGGGGTGAGGAACACAGACCAAAGTCTGGGAGAGGTGTCCGTTGGTGGGGTCAGGAACTATTCTGCTCTTGGGGGCCAGGGTTTGGATTATTATAGGATGATGTCCATGTGCTCAGGGGGAGGGACCCTTAGGGGTCTCTTAGGGTGGAATGGAGGGGCTGGAGGGGGCGTCACCTCTCTGTCTTCCCACGCTTAGGACTAAATTCTAGAAAGTCCTAGCTCCAGTGATGACCTAATTCTGAGGGGGACAAAAGGGGCCTGGGTGTGACAATGGAATTCAATGAAGGGTTGAGAGGGTGCTCAAGGTGTCTTTAGAAAAATAGGGTGAGTCAATAGGGAAATCCTGTCAGGATGTTGTGGGGAAAACAAATCTTGCAGAGAATAAGGGGCTTTCCTACAGGGGAAGAGGGAAGACTGACTCTATCCAGGTGGGCATGGATGGGCCCACCATTGTGCTTATTTTGCTAATCTGGAGTTCCAAGCTAGGGTCTTTGTTCAAAACCGGGGAGCGGCCTCTCTTTCCTATGCCCCTGTGATTACTGGAGGAGGCTCTTCCCTTATCTAATTCCTGCCTTTTTCAGGTTTTGTGCTTTACCTGAGTGACCTTTGAGTTTCAAGGGTTCACCTGGCTCTCAAATTCCTCTCTGGCCCTTGTCGCTTGGGCACCCCAGAATCTGTATTCCTTATGGAGTGATGTTTCACCCAAGGGGGGGAGGGGGTGTAACATTCTCAGGGAAAAGGCTTGTTACCCAACACACTCTTGGGCAAAGTCAGGGAGAAACTTGAAGAAACGGCGGCACAGGGTGTCATTGAGCCAGTCCATAAGGCTACAGACTGGTGCACACCCATGGTTATAGCCAGGAAGTGGGATGGAGACATGCAGATCTGTGTCAATTTGATTAAACTGAATGAGTGTAGAAAGAAAATTGCACCCACTGCCATACACTGGGGCAACTGAGTAAAGCCAAATTCTTCTCCAGGCTCGATGAGAACAGTGTATTTTGGGAAATTCCATTGGCAGAAAGCTCTGTGAAGTTGACAACGTTTATAACTCCATTTGGGTGATATTGCTTCAAACAATTACCATTATGGATCCCCCACACCCTGGAGCACTTCCAGAAGAGAATGAGCCATCTGCTCCGAGGAATTAATGAGATCCTCTGTCATATGTATGATGTCATAATCATTGGGTTCACAATGGAAGAACATGATGAAAGACTGCATCAGGTCCTACAATGACTCAAAGAGGCAAACATAGCACTCAACAGTGCCAAATGTGAGTTTGGGGTCCAGGGTGTTCACTTCTTGGGACATGTCATCAGTGAAGAGGGCATATGCATTGACCCGGAAAAATTCAAGCAATTGTAAAATTCCCAACTCCAAAATTGTCACAGAGATCCGCAAATTCCTGGGAATGGTCAGTTACAACAGGTGTTGTCCCAGGAAATTATCAGATCTCACAAAGCCACTCAATGAGCTACTGAGAAAAGATAATGAGTTTGTATGGGGCCCAATTCAGGAGCAAGCCTTTAAGATCAAAGAAGCTATAACAAATGCACCCGCTCTAGTGGCTTTTGATCCATCAAAGCCAATAGTAATCTCAGCAGATGCATCATCATATGGGCTGGGGGCAGTACTACAGCAAGAGCAGGAAATGAGCAACTCCATCCGGCTGCTGTCAGCACCTGAAAAAATGTATGCCCAAATAGAAGTTAGCAATCACATGGGCATGTGAATGATGCCAAGATTTTATTACTGGATTGCATCTCAAAATAGAGACAGACCACAAGCCACTTAGGAGTTCCTGTCTTTACAACCAAAAGATTGGATAATTTCACACCCTGACTGCAAAGGTTCAGAATGAGGATGATGCATTCGACATTACCCATTTACCCGGCAAGAACCTGGTTGTTGCCTATGTACTTTTGCGGCAGCCATGGTCAGAAACTGGAAATGGGAAGCTGGAAAAGGAAGTCACAGCACATATTGAATCTGTCATTGCAGACCTTCCTGCATCAGACCAGAAGCTGCAGGAAATCTGGGTGAATCAACAAGAAGATGCAACATTGTGCAAGATAGCATGGTACAGCAAAGAAGGCTGGCCTGAGAAATGGAAGTTAGAATGGGAATACCTGAGGTTTGGCCATTTATTTGTATTTATTTATTGACATTTATATCCCACCCTTTCCTGAAGGCCCCCAAAAACCAAAGCCACTCCAACGCTTCAACAACCTCCCACCGAATCCTTCTCCCTATCCCTGCCTGCCAAATGCTTTAGCAAAAAGAAATGTTTTACTCCAACTCTGAAAGATGTTCAGGCCCAGACTCAGAAGGACCTCCAGGGGGAGGAGTTCCACAACTATGGGGCAGCAACCACGTACGCCCTCCTGCGTGTCCCCGCTGAATGAACAAGAATAACAGGAGGGCACCCCCCAGCCAACTGAAGGGGCCACGACAGAGAATGGTAGGAAAGGTGGTCTTTCAGATACATGGGTCCCAGGCCATTTAGGGCTCTAAAAGTCAAAACAAGCACCTTGAATTGTGCCCAGAAAGCTATAGGTAGTCAATGCAGACTCTGGAACATCGGGGTAATGCACTCCTGGTGCTTCACCTCTAAAAGGAGCTTGGCCACATTCTACATCAGCTGCAGCTTCCGAACAGTCAAGGGCAGCCCCACATAGAGCGCACTGTAGTAGTCCATCCTCGAGGTGATGACTGCATGGATGATTTGGCCAAGTTCAAATCAGAAAGAAAATGTTGCAGCCTTCTGACAAGAAGAAGTTGGTGAAAAGCACGCCTGGCCATTGCCACAACCTGAAAATCCAGGCACAGCAAGGGGTTCAGAAGCACTCCAAGGCTGCAAACCTGTGTGACCAAAGAGCCCTGGACCGCATCAATAACAGGAGTCCCAATTCCCCTCAGGTCACAGATCCGGCCAACCATCATCACTTCAGTCTTGTCAGGATTCGGCCTCAGTCAGCATATCCTCATCCAGTCCCTGACAGCAGCCAAACATCGGTAAGCACCGAGACTTCAGGATCTGGATTGGATGAAAAAGAGAGGTAGAGCTGAGGGTCATCCGCATACTGATGGCATTTCACCCCAAATGTACAAATGACCTCACCTGGTGACCTCACATGTCGAACAAGAGGGGAGATGGAATAGAAGCCTGCGGGACTCCACAAGGGAGGTCCCCAGAGGATGATGAGCAATCACTCATCACCACTCTCTGTGACTTCCCTCACAGGAAGAAGCGAACCACTCAAGAGCGGTCCTACACACCCCCACCAGATCCCACAGTCGTGTCAACAACACCTTGTGATCAATGGTATCAAAGGCTGCAGAAAGATCTAAAAAGATCAACCGGGTAGAATTTCCCTTGTCCATCTCCAGGCACAGGTCCTCAGACAAGGCCACAAGTGTGGTCTCTGTGCCATACCCAGAATGAACGTCCAAATGAAATGGGTCCAGGAATCCAATGACATTGAGGTGGGCCTGGAACCATTGGGCGACTGCCTGTTCAAAAATCTTCCCTAAAAAGGGAAGGTTAGAAACAGACTGATAGCTGGCTGGAGAGTCAGCATCCAAAGATGGCCTCTTAAGCAGAGGTCGGACAATTGCAGTTTTAAGGATGTCCAACACCCTCCCCTCCCAAAGGGAGGCTTTGACAACCCTAGCCATCAATGGGCCCAGTGTCTCCTAACTGGCTTTCACCAGCCAGGATGGACAAGGATCTAATTCATAACTGGTCGCCCTCAATGCCCCAAGCACATCCTCCACATCGGGAGGTGATACCGATTGAAACTGATCCAAATAAACAGGACAAGACTAAGCTTCCATAACCCCAAACTCTGATTCTGCAGATAAAATGGCAGCATCCAAGTCGTGATGAATATGAGCAGTTTTGTCTGCAAAGTAATTAATAAAATGTCACTGTGGGCATTAGTCTCCAGTTCCGGGACGTGCATCTCTCCCTCTGTTCCCCCTCCCCTGTCTCCCCTCCCCCTGTCTTTAGATTGTAAGCTCTCGGGCAGGAATCATGTCTATCTTGTTTTTTGTAATGCGCCAGGTACATCGCTGGCGCTATATAAATGCTTATAATAATAATAATAATAATTAATTACTAGAGCTGAGACAAGATCCAATGTTCCCATTCCAAAGGGAAATACCACCATTTCAGTAGTGTTTGCGAGTGTTTGTTAGTACTTTGTCAGTTTCCGATGATTCCTCACTTCCACCATTTTTTCATCTTTTTCATCACTTTCTGAGACTTTTTTGTTACTTTCCAGGAATTTTACAGCAGTTTTCAGCACTTTTATGGCAATTTCCAGCACTTTCCTGGTGCTTAGCTGGTAGAGGTGTGCACCAGGGGCCCATGTTGTTTTTTCTTTTTCTTTTTCTTTATTTAAATCTGTCATTTCCATTTTCATAAATATCAAATTTTCATTTTCGTTTTTGCTTTCTATTGGTTTCAATGGAAACACATTTTCGGCTGTACCTTTTATGTTATTTGGCTGAAACTTTGAGGAATTGTACCTTCAATGGAAGGCATTAAGTTTACCAAATTCCAAAAAGATTGGGTAAAGGAATACAATTTTATAAGCAGTTAAATTTATATTATTTTGCAAAAATCTTCATATATATTCTTAGCTGTAACTTCTTTGCTTCACATTTAATGTATATGAAACTTGGCAAGTTTATACCCATTCCCATATTTACTATCTCTGCCAACTTTCAGAAGGACTGGATAAAGGGTCTTGGTGGTATAAGCAATTAACTTAAAAATGTATGTCTGACTGTAACATCTTTGTAGTCCAACCAGTGTACATGAAAGTTTTCAGGGCTGTATATCACACTTTCATGATCATCTCTGCCAAATATCAGAAAGGTGCAATAAACTATTCCAATTTTATATGCCTGCACAGCATATGCAGAGAAGGAGCCTATGACAGGGATTCTCTAACATGTCACTGTGGTATAAGATCAGTTTGTGATGCCAATTGGCCAGCAGAAATGGTAACCAAATATCCTCCTTCTGTGCTGCGACCATCCCAACATCTCTCCCCCACTTGTTACTGGGAAGTCAGAAGCATCTGTTCAGGAAAGAGCCAATAGAGATTCTCTTATGTCCTCTGTCACAGTGCTGCAAGATGTGATTGTGATGATAATTAGCCAGCCTGGATGTGTAAACTATGTTTCCTGATTGCTGGAATACAACCCCCAAAGTTCTAGTTATGTCGCTATGCCAGCCTGAGGGTCACCCCCTATGCCCACCTTGAAGCCACTACTGATTGGTTCTGTAAAGCTGGAAGCATGCAGTAATTGGCCAGTGAATGTGTCTGTCAGTCTTTTGGGTTGCTCTACATCCTCCCTTCTACAGCCTCCCTCCCCCTGCCATGCCAGGTGCCTGCCTCTGACTGGCACTGCATGTGCTATTTATCTGGTCTTCAAGGGGACAACTTCAATTGCTTATAAAATTGGATCCCTTTATCAACTTGTCCTGAAGTTTGGCAGTGATGACAGGGAAGGTATATGATACATTCCTGCCATATGTTTTGTAAACAGTATGGAACATAATAAGGTTACAGCTGGAAATGTATTTACAAGTTAATGTCTTATACCATCAGGACCCTTTATCCAAGCTTTCTGAAAATTGGCAGGAGTGGTAAGCTTGTGGAGGGACATACTATTCATAGGTTTCATGTAAATTGGATGGAAGATTAAGAAGTTGTAGCCATGAATGTGTATGGAGCTTTTCTTAAAATCACAACATTAAATTGCTTCTATTATTGGTTTCCTTTATCTAATGTTTTCAATAATTGGTACACATAGTGTTCTCCATTGGGGGTACAATTTCCCCAAGTTTCATTAGAATTGAATAAATATAAAAAATGTTATAGCCAGAAATACATTTTTCAATTTTGTCCCTTTATTTCAAAAACAAAAAGTTGTTTTTGTTTCTATTTTTGTTATTATTATTTGTCATTTGTGTTTTTTCAATACCGGTAATGAAAATGACAATTTTCATTATTATTATGGTAATAACAAAATGACACGCATGCCCCTATTTGCTTGTAGATTTTCATCTCCACAGCCCCCGGGCCGGGGCGGCAGGGGGGGGGGGGGCACGTGAGGCACCCACAGAGCTTGGGATCAGCCCATGGCAGCCCCATTCAACCTGCAAAAAGTAATGAAAAATGGCAAATACAGCAGGAAAGCCGGTAAGTTTCCATATTGCGCAAATTGCGGCAAATGCCCTCCTTCCAACGGAAGCAGCACTTGCTGAGATTTTTTTATTCAGATCTAATAATTACCCCTTGAAAAAAATCTGTGTAGGCCAGCCCTCAATCTTCTCAGGTTTGACTGATAGTAGTCTTAGGCTCTCCCACCAGTGTCCCTGCTATCTGTGCCTTTTCTGGTTTGGTTGTTTAATGTGCACGTCTTTTTTGCTATGACTGCTGTATCCATGTAATGCAGATCCTACAAATCACTGGGAAGGATCATGTGCCTCTTTCATCCCTAGAGTAAGAAATTCATATTTTGACAGAACCCTAGAAAGAGACAGATCAAAACATTGACTCTGTTGCATTGTTAGCAAGTGAAATGTAGCCTGCTAGGGAAATGCAATGGGGGAGATGTCAAGTTGACAGGCATAGCTTATTTTCAGCATAGTTTGGATTCATAGGATTAATTTAATTTTATCTGAATTTACTTACATTGTTCCTCACTGAATCTTAGTATTTGTGATGCTCTCTGACTGCTAAAGTTATTTAAAAGGCTCACGGAAAGGCCAGATTCTCATACGTTTACTCTCATTGGAAGAATGGGGCTCCTTGTGTTGTTCATGAGCAAGGGAGTCTGGGCCAGGTTACTGATTTGCAACAGTGGTAGCTTAATAAATCACAAGTGAACATGATATAAGACTTGAAAGTTCATGAACATTTGTCTTGATTTTTGCATTCTTTGCCCATCCACTGAAGTCATGGAGAGATCTGGGTAGGGTATGTACAGATCAGGGCCAAACTGAATGGTATAGGGCCTATGCTAAAGGGCCTGGATATATCTGAAACCTGCTCCTGCAGCTTCACCCTGGTGATTAGCTGCACTCTGAAATAAAAAACAAAAATACCCCCCCCCCAGCCCGACAAGTGTTGCATTTATTAAATTTACTTTAAAGTCTTAGGTTTCTATCTCTCTGTATTTACTTCATTTGTATACTCTAGGCCAAGTCTAGTTTGATTACATCTGAACTAATACATACATACATCATGGCTTATTTATCTCGAAATTTTCAATGTCAGAGTCTCACCCGAGAACAAACTAAGTTACAGACAATGTTTGCCCTTCTTAAATTGTATTAATACGCAAAAACATATAAGCGGAGTCTTGTTTGTGTTGCAAGAAGTTGAAGCACAGACTCTACATATTGTAGAACTCCTGTAAATGGTCTGTGGATCTTTTCCATCATTAAATCAAACCATACATGATTGAACTGCTCGCCCTCCATGGGGGCCTTGTCATTCCCGGAAGACTTTTTTGGTTCACTAGGTGCTTTTAGATTATTTTTATTATTATTATTATAAACATTTATATAGCACCAGACGTGTGACCTGGTGCTGTACAAAACATAGAAATAGATGCGGTCCCTGCCTGTGGCTTACAATCTAAAAGACAAGGAGGGGGAGACAGGGAGAGGGGACAGTAGGAGAGACAGGGGAGAAGAC